>NW_026507026.1:0-20205 GCF_026875155.1 Cherax quadricarinatus | reverse complement strand
AAAATTTTCCAAATGTTCTAAGTGTCATTCTTCACTTCTTAATCATTAACACCAATCTCTCTGACACAGCAACGTCAGTCTGACAGAGCAACATCAGTCTAACACAGCAACATCTATCTGACACAGCAATATCTTGGCATCTGGATACAGGAAATTCTTCACTGCTTGCCTAACTTATAGACATGATCTACTTACATTTGTGTTTTATTCCAACTTATGCAGCACTCTGCACTATTTCTTTCGCGTGCATTGAGGTGCTGGGTACTGAGGTTATAGAATACAAGGATACCTGTGTCATAGCACCAGGCGACCGAGATACATCTTGTTCCTTGTGAGTTTGATAATGCAGATGCCAATGTTCGAACTTTAGCTGGAGGTATACAGTGTTACAGCTTTACATGCTACTGATACATCTTCTGTTTCTCCACTTAATACTTCTCTCAAAGTTAATAGTAAAAAAAAAAAAAAAAAAAAAAAAACACACACAGCAAAAAAAAGTTACAGATAACAGTGTCTGGGTATAAACAGTGTCTGGGTATAAACAGTGTCTGGGTTTAAACAGTGTCTGGGTTTAAACAGTGTCTGGGTTTAAACAGTGTCTGGGTTTAAACAGTGTCTGGGTTTAAACAGTGTCTGGGTTTAAACAGTGTCTGGGTTTAAACAGTGTTGGTTTAAAAATATCACACAGAGAAATTTCTGTCACAGAAGAGAACTTCGAGGTTATGAAAGGTCAGCACCAGACAAGTTAATACATTTAATTTCTTGCAACTGCAAGATTTTTTTACAAGACTTGTGAGTGAGAATATATATATATATATATATATATATAATATATATTATATATATATATATATATAATATATATATATATATATATATATATAATATATATATATATATATATATATATATATATATATATATATAATATATATATATAATTAATATATATATATATATATATAATATATATATATATATAATATATATATAATATATATATAAATTATATATATATATTATTGTAATCACGAATGAGTGGTATTTAATCAACAACACTGCGACTACCGAGGACTTGAACCTATGTTGTTTTGGCTCACCTCATGATGAGCAAAAATCACATGACGCTCTAACCCACAGGAACAAGAATCCTACAAGACTCATGCACTATGAGTCAAGATCACACTGATCTTTCAATTTAAGCTTAACTCCTGGTTTTTCGTCCTCTCTCTTTTACAAATGTCCCTCAGCTAAGAGCTTGAAATTATTTTTTTCCTACGGTATCTTAGAGTCCTTACAAGAGTGTACCCACCAGCTACTGCCTAACAAGTCATTAATTACGAAGATATGTTCTACACAAGTCCGGGATTATAGAAGATACTTCTTTTTTTTTCTCACGGTGCCTTTACCGTCCTGGCTGCCCCTCCAGAATCATAACCCATATCACCCAAGCGTCTTATTTATATACACAGTTGAAAAATTGAGACACTTACGCAACATATGGGAATCTTTCTTAAAGAAACGTTTTGCCACACAGTTACTTCATCAGTCAAATACAAAGTAAAAAATGGGTAAGGAGAGGAGGACTTTGAGGTAATCAGTCCCTCAGCCTGGAGTCGATGTGTTCAGTCCATCACTCTTGTACTGATTACCTCAATCTCCTCCTCTCCTTACCCATTTCTACTTTGTATTAGACTGATGAAGCCACTGTGTGGCGAAACGTTTCTTCAATGAAGATTCATATATGTTGCATAAGTGTCTCAATTCTTCAACTTGTCGGTTTTCAGAATCATTCATCACATACACAGTTTTGCAAAAATCACTAATAAATTATACAAGGTGCAAACAACCACGGGGGGAGTTGATAGCTCTAGGCCTTTCGTGTTGCGATCTACACATCAGGAGCTTTCAGTGTTGCAGAAAAAAGAAGAAAGTCGAAGCAAATAAGTTCAGAGGAAGCATCTTTGCTGGAATGATTCAAACAAAGATACTTCACCTGAACGTATTTGCGTGGACCTCCTCATTTCTTCTGGAACACTGCAACCTCCTGATATGTTGATTGCAACTTGAAAAGCCTAGAGCTATCATTCAACTCCCGCCCCGTGGTTGTTTATATTTCCCCAAATAACCCGCACATAAGAGAGAGAAGCTTATGACAAGCGTCGTCTTAAGCTCCTCTCTCATATGAGTGGGTTATTTGTGTATTGTTCCAGTCACGGTATTGTGCCTTTCGGTCTATTATCGGTCTATTATACATCCTGATATTACTTAGTCTCGACACCCCGAGAACCAGCAAGCAGTCAGGGACCTCCCTCACTTTCCAGGGGAGTCGCAAGATTCCAGGGAGGCTCTGATGATGCATAAATTTCCTCTCACTCGCACAAGTCATCATCTCACCAGGAGAGGATATCAGCATCCGTAGAGACCCTTACATGAAGAAGGTTTCTCATCTTACTGCACCGTAAAAAAAAATCACTTTCGGTTTTAAAATATTAACGAAACTTCACCTGCATACACCAATAGTTGGATGAATCTTTCCTTACAATACAGTACACCAGCCGTGAAAATTTGAAGCCAGTCGTATAAGGCGTTCTGAAGTAATCCCTTCAAGGTAGATTCCTTGACGCTGGTGAGGGCTCTTGATCTAGGGAATTGGATCTGTGCTCCGGTTCCCTGAACTGAGCCTAAATACCCTTCCCCCATCCTCCCCCACACACAGGAGCTATATAATCCCTACGGTTTTAACGCTCCCCCGTGATAATTACAATAGTAATAGTTTGTGAAGTAACGAGCGAAACTCATGGAGGAAAAGCAGGATTAATAACCACTTAAAGAATCCCCACTTGAGGGATACCTACTTATTGCTTCCAGTGAAGTTTGAGAAAGTTGGTAACTTAGCCAGACTTGATGTAGGCGTCTGTTCTACTTTCTTGTTTTATACACATATAACTCCGCACGTTGGGGATGAAATGAGACTTATAACCACGCTTCGTTTTGGACTATTAACTCGTTAATGGTCCGAAACGTCGTCAGTTTCGGGTCTTCTATGTACGAGTTATTTGTGTATCGTTCTATTGTATTTTGTTTAAACTTTTACTATTGATAAGAATTTTGTATCAATTTTGCTCTATGACTCTTACGCGCTTCGTTATAATAATAATAATAATAATAAAATATAATAATAATAAATAATAATAATAATAATTTGTATATAGATATTTTCAGCATTAGACCAAGTCGATATCTGTTTCCTGGCCCTCTTAAGGGTGTTGATATACAAGCGCCTGATCCGTTTGAAGATGTTAAGCTGGAACTGAGACTCCTGGACCTCATCAGTGTGCTGACCTCTTGAGCGCATTGAGGCACAGAAGGCTTGGGTTATGGGATACTTGAGATATCTTTCTTGGGTTAGGGGACACTGGGGGGATACCTTGGGTTATGGGATACATAGGATACCTTTCTTGGGTTGCACATTTATTAAACAAGTCCAGTTTAAGAGACTAGAAATAAAAATCTTTAGAATTCACGAAACTGAATTAACACGAACGTAAAACAAATCAAACCATACCACGGGCGGGATTTGAACCCGCAATAGGGGGGGGATTTGGTCCCATGGCGAGTGAGCGCTAAAAATCAGGGCTAGTGCATTAGTTAGAACAGTTTTAAGAACACGCTGGCCATGGGTTCAAGCCCCACCCGTTCCCTTTGATTGTTTACACTTACGTTATACGGTTCGTGAGTCTTAAAAGACTTTCACGTCTAGTTTCTTACATTTGGTTTGTTTTAAAAATCGGGCCCCGCAGCCCAAGAAAGGTATCCCCAGTATCCCATAAATCAAGAAAGATGTCTTCAGTATTCCATAACTCAAGAAAGGATATCTCCCAAGTATCGCATAACACAAGAAAGTATCCCCAGTATCCCATAACCTAAGAAAAGGTATCTCCAGTAGTATTCCATAACCCTAGAAAAGATATCTCCAGTATCCCACAACCAAGAAAGTATCTCCAGTACCCCACATCCCAAGAAAGGATATCTACAGTATCCCACAACCCGAGAAAGATAAGTTTCTCCAGTATCCCAACCTAAGAAAGATATCTCAAGTATCCCAAAACCAATGGAAAGTTATCTCCAGTATCCCACAACCCAAGGACAAGATATCTCCAGTATCCCATAACCCAAGAAGGTATCCCCAGGTCCCACTACCCTGAGAAAGGATATTCCAGTATCCCACACCAAAGAAAGGTATCCCCTGTGTCCCACAATCCAAGAAAAAATCTCCGTATCCACAACCAAAGAAGGTTCCCCAGTGTCCCACAACCAAGAAAGGTATCCCCAGTATCTCCATAACCCAAGAAATGTATCCCCGGTGTCCCCAACCCACAGAAAGGTATCTCTGTATCCCACACACAAGAATGTTATTCCCAGTATCCCATAAACCCAAGAAAGGTATCCCCAGATCCATAACACAAGAAAGGTATCCCCAGGGTCCCACAACCCAAGAAAAGCTAACTGGTATCCCCGTATCCCACAACCCCAAGAATGTTATTCCCGTATCCATACCCAAGAAAGGTATTCCCAGTGTCCCACAACCCAAGGAAAAGGTATCCCCAGTATCCCACAACCCAAGAAAGTTATTCCCAGTATCCCAGAACCAAGAAAGGTGTCTCATTATCCCACAACCCAAGAAGGTATCCACAGTATCCATATACCCAAGAAAAATTATCCCAGTATCCCATAAACCATAGAAAGGTATCACAGTGTCCCATAACCAAAAAAGTATACAGTATCATAACCTAAGAAGATGTCTCTTGTAATCCCCATATCCCATAAACTCAAGAAAGGGTGTCTCCAGTATCCCATAACCAGAAAGGGATCCCTGTGTCCCATAACCCAAAAAAAGTATACCCAGTGATCCCCATAACTAAGGAAGGTGTCTCTAGTATCCACAGTATCCCATAACCCTCAAGAAAGGTGTCTCCCTCAGTATCCCCATTATCCATAACCTAAGAGAGGTGTCTCAAGTATCCACAGTAGACCATAAACCCATGAAAGGTGTCTAAGGATCCCATAACCCAAAGAAAGGTGTCTCAAGGATCCCATAACCAAGAAAGGTATCCCCAGTATCCCATAACCCAAGAAAGGTATCCCCAGTATCAAATAACCCATAAAGTATCCCCAGTATCCCAGAACCCAAGAAAGGTGTCTCAGTGTCCCAGTAACCCAAGAAAGGTATCCCCAGCATCCCATAACCAGAAAAGGTTTCCCCCAGTGTCCCTAAACCCATTAAAGGTATCGCAGTGGTCAAATAACCCATTAAAGATCCCCTGTATCCCAAAACCCAAGAAGGTGTCTCCAGTATCCCTAAGCCATGAAAGTATCCCCAGTATCCCATACCCCGGAAAGGTTTCTCGCAGTATCCCATAACCCAAGAAAGGTATTCTCCCAGCATCCCATAACCCAAGAAAGTATCCCCAGTAATCCACATAACCCAGAAAGGTATCTCTCAGTATCCCATCAACCCATGAAAGGTATCCCCAGTATCCCTTAACAGAATGGTATCTCCCAGTATCCCGTAACCCAGAAAGGTATCCCCAGTATCCCCATAACCCAGGAAAGGTTCCCCAGTATCCCATAAACCACCTGAAAGGTCCCCCCACAAGAGCTAACAAGTTTGTGAATCTCAGGGACTGGAAGAACAAGTATAAAAGAAATATTAGGCAAAATAAATAATTACAAAAAAAAAACCATCCACTGTTTATTACAGATTAACCAAAATCCCAGTTTTCATTCATTTTCAAGAAAATTAGCATAACTGGCACTAATTAGCAAACTGGCACCTAATTAGGGCAAAATCAATTCAGATCTTTCTCTAGTAGCGAGAAAAAGTATCGAGAGCTAGTTTACGGTAAGCAACATAGCAATATGTTTTTGTAAGTATTGGAAAATCAGTTTATTTTAGGTTAGGTTGGTTCGTCAGGAAACAGGAGAAATGTTCCTGACGCGGGTCTTAGCCAGATGATGACCACCTTGGAGTTTTGGTCATCTGACCGAGGCGTTCCGCTGGCTTACCAGGTCCACCCCTTTAAAAATTATAGTCATGTAGAACCATTTTTGTGGAAAATCAGTATTTATAATAACCCAAGATCAAAGCGAACTTTCCGTAGCGCAAGTTGCATCATGGTGACTAAAGTTGGCAACGTTCAGTTTTCGCTAAGAAAGTATGTGAATAAAGTGATGAATATAAGTAATTAAGACAGGATTCGTCAGCGATTGGAAATCAGTTAGATAGATTATGATTTAAAAATGTGTAGTATAAGCTCTGGTTTGGCAACTGGGTTGTAAATAAATGGAACTTACCCCCAGGGAGAGTCATTGAAGCTGAGCTTTGAATAGACATGTTACAAGAGTGGTGTGAGCTGCACTGAACAGCATGGGGCCAATAGGCCTACTGCAGTACTCCACAATTCTTATGTTTCTGATAAGAATAAACCAGAAACAGCAGCCTTTATAACTCAAATTCACGCAGAAAAAATAAAATCACGACAGGTACTCTTGTCTTTAAAATGGAACTTCCACGGCATGTTTCACGTGCCAATTTTCTGGCACATACACGTCACCATGCACATGCCGTAGGTCCATGCTTTACATTACACCGCTGTTGCAAATTGACACTAATGAAAAATGCATTTCAAACTCGCGTTATTGCGTCACCACGCCATTAGCTCCCGATTTCAGAGGATGCCAAAACTCATTCCAGTATTATCATTATGCACCATAAAATATGTGAGGTCATTCATAAGCATACAGAAAAATCGATGTCAGCATTAATCTCGGAAATCGATAAAGGTCCAGTAGTGTTGGAACGAGTGGTAATAGTTATAGACGAGGTGTTGACCAGCCAATACCTGGCACTGAGTGCCAGTGATGAGCCAGTTATTGCGTTAGCGAGGTCGTGATGAGCCGAGTGTACAAACAAGTGCCATAAGTGTTAGAGAGTGCCAATATGCATGGTCAGTGTTATTGTTACCGATCCTCAACACTCTCACCTGACCCTGCGCACCAATAATATTAAAATTATTTTCCCATTATACTCAGGCTATTGTTTGTGTTGTTGTCGCTTTATTATTATTATTATTGTATTTGTTATAATTATTACTGTTTCTTATTGTATCATTATTATTATTATATTGTAATTGTTATAATTATTACTGTTATCTTATTGTCATTATTTAATTATTATTATTATTGTAATTGTTATAATTATTACTGTTATTATTGTATTATTATTATTATTATTATTGTAATTGTTATAATTTTTACTGTTATCTTATTGTCATTATTATTATTATTAATACTTATTATTATTTATTATTATTATTATATTATTATTATTTATTATCACTATTTTTATTATTATTTTTTTTAGTATTATAATGATTATTATTATTTTTATTATTTTATTGTAATGGTTTTAAATATTTACTGTTATTTTATTGTCATTATTATTTATTATAATATATTATTATTATTAATCTATTAGATTATTATTATTATTGTTATTATTGTAATTGTTTAATTATTAATGTTATCTTATTGTCATTATTATTATTATTATTATTAATATTTATTATTATCACTATTCTATTATATTATTATTATTATTATTTTATTATTATTATTATTATTTATTATTATAATTATTATTATATTGTAATTGTTTTAATTATTACTGTTTTCTTATAGTCATTATTATTTTATTATTATTATTATTATTATTATTATTATTATTATTATTATCACTATTATTATTATTATTATTATTATTATTTTTATTTTTATTATTTTTATTATTATTGATAATTGTTTTAATAATTATGTTATCTTATTGTCATTAGTATTATTATTTATTATTATTTTATTATCATTATTATTATTATTATTGCTTATATTATATTTTTTATTTATTAGTAGTAGTAGTAGTAGTAGTACTAGTAGTTATTATGTTCGCGTGTCCCTCCCCCCCCCAACCTGTATGATTTATATAGTACCTGATTGAAATAGTAGGTAGAAGATTTGCTCCAGTTACTGGGATCAAGAGCTTTTAACCAGTATCAAGGCCACCTCTTCCTCTAAAGGGGAAGATCCTAACAACTCAAATATGTTGTGTATGTGTTCAGATAACATGTGCACACTGACTAGGCATACGCCGCACAGACAGCACAACCTCGCGTACACAGCACAGACATTGTACCCTGCGCAGGACAACTATACGTACAACAGGTACACAACAGCCATATGTATAACACTCGACACAGGACATGCCCCCTCCGCTTAGTGCGGACTGAAAAACCATAACTGGAAGAAATGACGGAGAAAAAAAACAGGTCAAGAAAAATCGTTACCATTGAATATTAGAGTGTGGCCCTAATAGAGAGGAAAACCCGTCGATAAATATTTAGATAGAATTAATGTTTAGTTTTTTTTTTACGATGTTTCAAGCAGATCTCTCTCTCTCTCTCTCCTTTCTCATCTATCTCATCTCTTCTCTCTCTCTTCTCTCTCTCTCTCTCTCTCTCTCTCTCTCTCTCTCTTTCTCTCTCTCTCTCTCTCTCTCGCTCTCTCTCTCTCTCTCTCTCTCTCTCTCTCTCTCCTCTCCTATCTCCTCATCTCGCTTTCATCTGATTATATCTACGTTAGCTAATTTCCTTCTCTTTTACGGTCTCTTCACCATATTTAAGAACTCATCTCATACTTAAATTAACGACCCATTATTCCGGTCTATATACGCCATTAATACGCCACTTGGTGAGCTAAAGGTAATTGCTTCAACTAATCTGCAGTCAAAACAGTGTTGAATTATTTTACAACTTGTCGCTCGTCTATTTCTTCCACGAGCTCAAAAAAAATTGGGGGGGGGCGGGGTCAAAATTTGTTTTGTTGATGAGGTTAATTTCGGTTTGTTTGCGATAACGTAAAATTAACCAGTATTTTACATATAATTACGAGGACGACAACTGAGTTAAGGAAATAGGTGGCTTACGTCTGGCAAGCGAGTGGATGGACTGTAAAATCGCGAGCGTGTTTTTTCCTGACAAACTGTAAAATATGTTGGTAAGATGAGCTGAATAAGATGATTATTAGCCGCTGGGAAAAAAATTTACAAGGCGGTAATAAAAATAGGGTCGAATGGTTACCTGGAAGAGGAACCTCATCTCTAGGTTGAAATAAAAAACGTATAACGCTCGGTTTTTTTTTTCTATTTTTGTCTCACTATGGGATATTTTTGTCCATATCCAAGTCCCTCAGCTGTTTGTTTTATTTATCAATTTTCCCCACGCAGTGGGAGAGTGAGGGTGGGTTAGAACCCAAGGGCAAACCAGTCCTTAAACTAGCAGGCCAGGAGTACGTCTTCGTTTATGGCCTTCACGTGCTTACCAGTGCAACCTTCTGTGAGGGTTTACTATTGTTTACAATCGTGTTTGCACTTCATGTTTACAATCGTGTTTGCTATCACTGTTTACAATCGTCTTTACCATTACATCTTTACAATTCTGTTTAATGCATGTTTACAATCGTGCTTACTATACATGTTTACAATCGTGTATACAATCGTGTTTTTGCTATCATGTTTACAATCGTGTTATTTAAATCGTGTTTACTATCATGTTTACATTTGTTTATTTCTGTTTACATTCGTTGTTTACTATCATTTTTACAAATCCTGTTTCACTATCATGTTTACAATGTGTTTACTATATGTTTACATTCGTGTTTTTACAATCGTGTTTGCTATCTTGTTATACAATCGTGTTGTTACAAAATGGTAAGTTATTATTCAGTCACTTGAATACCTTTTTGGTCGCCTAACACACGTTATAAGACAGATTTCAATTCCAGTTTTAATAGTTGATATTGCCAAAAAATTTAGTGATGGGGTCCTCCTCTGGTGTAAACGTGGGACCCACAGCCTCGGAGAAGTGGATGAAATGCTTTCAGGAAGAATATTTGGTTTCCTTCTGAAGCCGTTTGAATATTCCACTTCCTCTAACACCCCGTCATTTCATTCTTTTTTACCAATAGGTATATTTTATTACAAAATATGGTACAAAAAGGTTTAAGAGATACAGTGTTGATATACAGATGGCATATACAGTACATGAGATGTGAGAGATACATGTCTGGTACATATTGTTACATGTTTGTCACTGATTACAATGCGAAAATCTCATGAGAGGCGGACTCGGAGTGGTTAATTACAACCTCAACAGCATCAACTAAGTGAGTACAACTGGGTGAATATTAGTGAGTACAACTGGGTGAATATTAGTGAGTACAACTGCGTGAATATTAGTGAGTACAGTGACGAACAAAAGGCACAATACAGTGACTGAAGCAATGTACAATAAAACCGTAAATTAACGTTCTCTCTCCTATGTTAGGGGGTTGTGTATTGTTCCAGTCGTGGTATTTTGCATTTACGTTCATCACCCCCCCAACCCCACTGTATTTACTTGTAGTTTTCTCTGGTCCCCGGTTGTTCTCTCAAAATTGAAGATGAGGAGGTCGAAATTCCACCCATGTTCCTCCTCTCAATTGCTTTCGATTGGTCACTATATTTTTGGCATTAACGAAATTTTAAGACTGGGAATGAAATCTGTTTTCAACGTGTGCTGAGTAGCAATGGTAATGTAGCCGAGTAAACATAGCTAAGAGGTTGCCATGGTACTTACCCACGAGTTAATGGTAGGCTGGGATAGTAGACTCAGGTGATCAGGTACTTTTACCTATGAAATATTGGTGCCGATTGCAGGTACCTGGGTGAAAGGGTGACCACTCCTTCAGGTCCACTCTCACCCACCTGAGATCCCTCTCGCGTGCTGCATGAAGCCCACTCCGCCACACTCGCCTGCAAAACAGGTAAACACACTCATCAACACCAACTACAACACTGTGTTCCAGTAAGTTTATCATCAAACCAACATAGAATTAAGTCTCTCATGGTCTTCCAGTAGCGCCATCAGAATTTCGTTATGTGGGTTTTTGAGTCAAGATGTCAGCCTGAGGAGAGACGAAAGATAATAAGCAGAAAAAATCAAAGAAATCATCTTGACAGAGTCGAGTTTCAGGATGTATGTGACATGCCTTAAAGTATGAGGCAGTGAATATATACCTGATAAGTATTTCCTCACGTTCATGTAGGCCAATGGTAGTCTTACTTCAGGTTAATATGGTTCAAGGGTGATTAGCATAAGAACATAAGAATGGAGGAACACTGCAGAAGGTCAACTGGCCCATACAAGGCAGGTGGGCCATACAAGGCAGGTGGAAGTCACTCGGCAAGTCGATATGGGTCAACGGAAGGGCCTCCAGTTGAATATATTACATAACAACACAAGAAAGAAGGAACACTGCAGCAGGCCTACTGCCCTGCTTAAGTGGAATAAATTCTTCAAGTTAGGTAAAGTGGGGAAGGAAGATGAGAAAAATTCCATTTTTTTTTCTCTAATAATATAGATGAAGATTCCGGGTTTCCCATAAAAGTGTTGACATAAACAATCTGTAATTTGGCACTGAAGTAAACAGACTTGTGAAGATGTTACGGGAGGGAGAGTCATGTGAATTATGTCAACACACTTCTAAGAGAGTTGTTGAAAGAATGATAGAGAATGTGTTTCTTTTTTTGAGTGCCACCCTATCTCGGTAAGAGACAGCCTATGTGTTAACACAACACACACACACACACACACACACACACGCACACATACACACATACACAAATCACACATAGACACACACACACGCACACAAAACACACACACACACACACACACACACACACAACACACACACAACACACACCCCACACACACATATTTACAGGATTTCACACCTTCATGTGAATTTACGTAATTTTATGACACAAGACAGTACAGTGGAAACCCAAAAGATAGGGTACATATGCAAAACATTGTAGTTTCATACGGGGAAATAAGGACTGCTTACATAATGCACGCATACACACACACTTAGATGCCCACTAGGTGAGAACAGGATCTGCTGTTAGGCCGGGAATTTTACTTTTGCACACACACACACACACACACACAAACACACACACACACACACACACACACACACACACAACCCACACAAACACACATACACACCAAAACCACACTGGCTAAATCGAACACAGACAAAAGGCCCGAAGGAAGCATGGAAACAAAAATGTATCCCAGAGGTCCGTAAAAACCCCCAGGGGGCCCAAAAACCCAAAGAAAAGGGAGCACATGGGGACAGAATGAGGGTTGGAAGACATTAAAGGAACTGGGGACATGGGAAAAGGCCCAAACCAGATCCCTTTGTGGGGGGCCAGGAGCAGGTGGCAGGAAGGAAAAACCAAGAAGCTTTGGGGGCCAAACTGGGGGAAGGGGGAATGAAGGATGGAACACTCCAGGGGAAAGGAACTAAAACACATCAAAAGGTTGCGGGGGAAGTCACAGTGGGAGGGGGGAAATGGGGGGTTTCCGTGTTTGTCTATGGGTAGAAAAGCTAAAGGGGAAATTTAAAGATGAAAGAAAGCAGGAGGGGAAAAAAGGGGATTGAAGATATCAAAAGGGTGTTTGGGAGGGGGACAGGGACCCAGGTGGAAAATTTTTTCGGAAAATTTGGGTGGTTTCCACAAAAAAAAAGGAATCGGCCTCCCCAAAGTAATTTTCAAGGAAAGAATAAACCCGAACCTGACCTTCAGGAGAAAGCAGGGGTAGAGGCAAGCAGGATTTCCGGGAAAGTGTTTTACCTCGCCGAGAAGCCCCCACAGGACAAAAGGAAAAAAGACAATGAAAGAGAGAGTTCAAAAACGAAAGGAGAAATGGGAGGAAATAAAAAAGGGAGAAAATTAACCCCAGGATAAAAAGGGAAAGGGGACAAGTGCACCCCAAAAAACACTGCAAAAGGACTCCAGCCACAAAACCCCCCAAAGGGAAACCCCTTGAACCCAAAAACCCCCCCCGTCACACCGACCCCTTCTGTTTCCCCTCCGAAACCACATTTAAACAGTATTAGAACGAAGTTGAAGGTTTGGTACAAAAATGCAGATGGATTAAAAATTAAACATGAGGAAGGGCAAGAAAAAATAAATGAGAAGCCCCCGGGAAATCATAGAGTTACAGAAACAAAATCATGGGGGACAAAAAAACAGATGCAATTTCCCACCGGTACCAGATCTTGAGGGGGGGATAAAAGGGGGGCAGGGGGGGGGGTTTTGGGGTTTTGCTCTGCTCTTTTAAAAAAACAGGGGAAAATTTCCCGGGAAATGGAAGGAATAGATGAGACGGGGGGGGAAAAAAGATTTACATAGCGGGTTAATTCAGTTGAGGAACCAAAGTGGTCATTGTATGATTAAAATCCACCACAGAACTGCAGGGGGCCAAGAGAGGAATATGAAGAGAGCAACAAAAGCAAATGGTGGACACACTTGCTGGGGGGGGCAAGAAGGGGCTCATCCCAGGGGCAAAGTTGTGGTTTTGGGGGGATTTAAACCAGGGAGATTGACGGGGAAAACCCGGGACCCCTCATGGGGGTCCCAAAAAACATGGAGAGCCGGGGATTTTTGGGACGTGGTGTTGGGAAAACCTATGCCCCAAACTGTTAAGGACATACCAGATTTGAGAGGGGAGGATAAACCCAGAAAGATTGGACTTGGTTCACCCTGGGCAGCTCAGACATTGAGGACTCAAGAAATGAGAGTCCCCTAGGAGCTAGGACCAGGGGTTTTGGGTGTTTTTGAATCATAGTGGGGGAAAATTTTTTTGGGAAAAAAAAAGTGGAGAGAATAACAGGAGTAAAAAGGGGAAAACCCTTACTATAAAAGGGGGGAAATACATGGGGTTTTTGAAAAAACTTCCTGCGGGAGGTCCAGTGGAAGAGAATGGGGGAAAAGCCAAAGAAATGATGGAATATGTAGCAACAAAATGCAAGGGAAGGCATTTGGAAAAGGTTCTTTCCCCAAGGGAAACAGTAACAAGGGGGAAACCAGAACGACCCCCGGGGTTTACCCGAGGGTTTTGAAGGAGGAAAAAAATAAAGTGCAATGGAGAAGGGGAAAAAGGGTACAAAAAGGCAGAGAACACACGAAAATAAGGAAAATCAGTCCCCGAGCCGGGAAATTTGGTACGCCAGTAAGGAAAGGGGGGCCCAGCGAAGTATGAAAATGACATAGCATCGAGAATAAGACTGACCGAAAATGTTGTATAGCCCATCAGGAGGGAAAACAACAGTTTAAAGACCGGTGATCAGTTTTAAAGGGAAAAAAGGGGGAGGGAATTTTACAAAAAATGTTTAGGAGGGGGTTTTTGAGGGGTGAACAGGAGATTTAAGGAAGGGTTTTTTCGTAGAGGACAGGAAGGGCTGTGGGAAGACAGCACAGAAGGGAACATCAAGGGAAGGGGAAAATTTTCCAAAAAGTGTTGGATGACATACGAACAACTGAGGAGGAAAGGGGAAGAAACTCTTAGTGACCTTGACAAAATCAAAAGGGGTTGGGGGGCCCGGAAAAAAATCTCCCATGGGTCCTTAGAGAAAAGGGGCAGAGATGCTGTGAGTGCCCCCTAACCCCAATCTTCAACAATCCCTTGAAATGGGCAATACCTGGAAATGGAAGGGCAGCCCAAGTAGTCCCCTTTTTAAGAAAGGAAACTGAAAAAGAGGCACTAAAACAGACCTGTGTCGCTGACTGTTTGTGTGAAAGTCATGGGGAAGATTATCAGGGGGGAGAGTGGGCGAACCCCCTGGAAAAGGAAAAAAAAAATTTTAAAAGGGAAAACCCGCTGGGTTCATGGAAGGGGAAAAAACTTTTTATCACAAACCCCCTGGAGTTTTATGAAAAAAGGTAAAGAAGTAAGACCACGAGGAGGGGGTGGGTAGATTGCGTTTTCCTAGATGCAGGAAGGTTTGACCAGTTCCCCCCAAGAGATTTTGTGCGGAAAACGGGGGGATCAGGCACACGTAAAAAGGGAAGGGGGACTGCAATGGATAAGGGAATTTCCGGGCAGGGAGGGGAGCAACGATATGGTTTGTGAAAGGGTTTTCACATTTGGGGGCCTGCTCGAGCGGGGTCCCAAGGAGTCGTTCTAGGACCAGTGCTATTTTTGATATATGTGAAAAGACATGTTTGGGAAAAGGGATAGGGCTCTGAAGTTTTCCTGTTCGCAGATGACGTGAAGTTGGGTGAGAAGAATTAAATTTGGACGAGGATGAGGGAAGACTGCAAAAAAGACCTGGAGAGGTGGGGGAAAGTTGGTCCCCGTAACTGGCTTCTCGATTTTTAATTTCCCGCCCAAAAGCAAAGTCATGAAGATTGGGAGGGGGGAAAGAAAACCGCAGACAGGTATAGGCAGGTGGACAAAGATTACAGACCCCACTAGGGGGAAAAAACCCTTTGGGGGGCCATAACACCCAGAAACCCTCCCGGAGGCCCCACATCAAACCCAAAAAACCGCTGCGCATACGGGCCCCTGGCCAAAAAATGAGAAAAAGCGTTTGGGTACCCTTAAAAAGGGTTTGTTCAAAAACACTGTAAAACTTTTGTATGTTGGCCCAATTTTTGGAGTATGCAGCACCCGTTGGAACCCACACCTGGTAAGAAGTCAAGAAATTTGGGGAAAAGTACAAAGGTTTGCAAAAAAGGCTAGTCCCAGAGCTCAAGGGAATGTCGTACGAGGGAAAAATTAAGGGGAAACGGACTGACGGGCACTGGAGGACCCGAAGGGTAGGGGGGAATGATAAACGGGCTACAAGATAATGCGGGGGAAAAAGAAAAGGTGGACAGAGATAAAGGGTGTTCCAGAGAGGGGGCCGGGCAAGGGGGCACAACTGGGGAAACTGGAAACTCAGATGAGTCACAGGGGGCGTTAGGGAAATATTTCTTCGTCATTAAAAGTTGTCAGCAAGTGGAATAGCCCAGCAAATGAAGTTGTGGAGGCAAAGGGAAACCTTTCAAAATTTTTTTTAAGAGGGAAGACAAAGTCAGGAAACAGAGAGAGGGGAGGGATCCAGAGCGGTCAGTGAAGAAGGGGGGGGCCCGGGCTGAGTCTCGCCCCTGCAACCCCAATTAGGGGGAGTACAATTAGGTGAGTTTCACACACCCACACACACCCCAAAACAACACACAACACCAAAACACACACATTTCACACAACATACACACACAAACACACACAACACGCAAATACACAACACATACACACAAAACCCAAACACACCACACATCAAACTTTCATACACAACACACACACACACAAAAAAAAACCACACACACACACCCCCACACACACCAAAAACACATAAAACAAACACACACACACACACGCGGATGCGCGCGAAAATACGCAGGCCCCAGCGTCTAAACGGAATTTTGCCCAGGACAGAATTTGGGAAAAAACACACCCCAAACCCCCACCCCACACTTTAAAAAACCCCACAACTTACAAACACACCACAAACCCCAAAAAACACACACACACACACACAACCCCACAAACAACACACACACACCACAAATAAAACACACAAAACCCAAAAACACACAAAACACACACACACACAACCCCACACACAAACCACACACACCACAAAACAACACTCGTGGAGGAGAAAGTGGTTTGATTTGGGTTTTTGGGGGTATTTCTGAAAATGTACCATAAGGAATAGAGTGTGGGAATAGGCGTGTGCACGGGGTGAGAATGAATATAAATTACAAAGCCCCAGAAAAGGAAATATAAGTGATCACAGAAAGCAATTTAGTAAAAAAGTGAAAGTTACTATTTGGGGGCCCTTTGGAAAGGGGAAATTTACGGTTGTGTAAACCCTTAAAAAGTGGTTTCCCAAAAATAAAGCAGTGGGGGATTTTTAAGAATAAGTACGACTCAAGATCAGGGAGATAAGAGATATGTATAGATGTGTCAGTAAATACAGTGAGTGAGTGAAAAAAAATAGATGAGCTAGAGACCACAGTGCCTACAGGAAGTTAGAGGAAAAATTACCGAGAAGCATCAAGCATTTTCATACTGGGACCCAGGAGGACGACAACATTACTCCACTGGCAGCCGCAAGTTATATTCACCTAGTTTGAGTTCCATGGGGTCAGCACCAGTCTCTAGCTGGAAATTGGGGGTCACTCTCCTCGAGCTATCAGAATTAGAATAAGCAGCATTTACTGGCATTTAATAGAATTTATTGAGGTTTTGGAGAGTTAAGCAGTTAATGATAGATAGCCTAGTATAAGAGGTAGCCTAGCGAAGCCTAGCATACAGAATTGAACGTAATTTTAGGCACAAGATAGTACAGTGGGAACCAAGAGATTGGGTACATATGCAAAACAAATGTAGTACATACGAGGGAAATAAGGACTGCTTACATAAACACACGCATACACACACACACATACACAACACACACACACACACACACACACACACACACACCACACACACACACACACACACATACACATACACACACATACACGCACACACACACACACACACACACACACACACACACACACACACACACACATATTTACAGGATTTCACACCTTTATGTGAATTTACGTAATTTTAGGCACACAAGACAGTACAGTGGAAACCAAGAGATAGGGTACATATGCAAAATATATGTAGTACTTACGAGGGAAATAAGGACTGCTTACATAAATGCACTCATACACACACACATACACGCACACTAGGTGAGAACAGGATCTGCTGTTAGGCACTTGAATAGCTGTAGCACACACACACACACACACACACACACACACACACACACACACACACACACACACACACATATACAGGATTTCACACCTTTATGTGAATTGACCCTCTAACCCTTCCTTCTCTCTCCGTCTCTTTGTCTCTTTTCCTCTCTTCCTCTCTCTCTTATTCTTCTCTCTCTCTCTCTTACTCTTTCTGTCTCTTCCTCTCTCTCTCTTAATCTTTCTCTCCCTTCCTCTATCTCTTTATTCCCCTCTCTCTCTCTTCCTCTCTCTCCCTTCCTCTTTTTTTTTTTTTTTTTTTACACAGGGTTTGACAAGGTTAAGGATCCCTAGCTTTATCGACAAGCTAATTACAAGTTAAGGATTCCTAACTTTATTGGCAAGCTTAGAGATGTTACCTACATCAGCTCATTTGAAAGTATTTTTATTGTTATGAGACATACAAGTAGGGAACAGGATGAAGTTGGAGCCATCTGTGGACCAGCATTTTCATTTGATCAACTGACTTTATCTCGTTGACATCATTATGCTGTACGAATGTGTTCCATACTCGAGTCATCCTGGGTATATAGGATCTCAGATGGAGTGAAGTTCTGGAGATGGGAACAGCCAGAGTGAAGTTGCTGTTTTCTGCCCGTCTTGTGGCATAAAAGCTTGTTTCACGCTGTCCTCGAAGTGGATCCAAATGTGGTACTTTGACAATATTGGCCTTGTACATAACAGTAAGGCCACCCACATCCCTCCTATATTGAAGGCTCTGCTGAAATGACAGATCTATCCAGGATGGGCCCAGGCGAGAGATGAGACGTCTTGCTCTGTTCTCTACTCTGTCAAGCAGTCGCAGATGAGAGGGGGGGGGGCAGGCAAACCAAGAAAGTGGAGCATACTCAAGGTGCGAGCGTACTTTTGTCTTGTACAGAATCTTGCAACCCCTACTGTCAAGTAGATGCGAGATACGGCGAAGTGCTGTAAGCTTCCTGGCTGCGTATTCTTCATGGTTAGTTTGGAGTCAAATTTCACCCCAAGGATATCAACTTCTTCTCCAGGTGCCAACACCCTCCCATTCATCCTTACTACTGCACCAGCATTACCATCATGGTGCCTAGAGACGATCATCATTTGCATTTTCTCAGGTGCAAATGTTACTTGCCATCTATTTCCCCAAGCTGATATAGCTCTCAGCTGGTGATTGATGTAGCTTAGAGCAGCTGGCATTTCTTCTCTTGGATAAGTGAATGTCAGTGTGCAGTCGTCTGCATATGCATGTGATTCTGGGATGAAATGAAGGTCGTTGAAGTAGACATTCCATAACAATGGTTCCAGTACGCTTCCTTGTGGAACACTTGCCCCAATAGGATGTCTTACTGATTCCGTTCCATTGAGAACTACACTTAGAGATCTACCATGAAGGTAATCACTGAGGAGACATAGCGTAGAGCCTGCAATTCCCAGTGCTTGAAGTTTTGCTAAGAGGCCCTGGTGCCACACCCGGTCGAAAGCGCCAGCAATGTCCAGTGCTGCCACACAGCTGACTTTGGATTCATCCAGTGACTGGTGCCACTTAGTGGAGAGGTTTTTAACAACAGATCAGCAGCAGAGTAACCTTTCCTTTTTCTCTCTCTTCCTCTTTCTCTCTTCCTCTCTCTTTTCCTCTCTCTCTTCCTCTTTTTCTCTCTTCCTCTCTCTCTCTCTCTTCTCTCTCTTCCTCTCTCTCTCTCTCTTCCTCTTTTTCTCTCTTCCTCTCTCTCTCTCTCTTCTCTCTCTTCCTCTCTCTCTCTCTCTCTCTCTCTCTCTCTCTCTCTCTCTCTCTCTCTCTCTCTCTCTCTCTCTCTCTCTCTCTCTTTTCCCTTCTCTCTCCCCTCTCTCCTCCTATCTTTCCCTTCTCTCCTCTTTTTCTCTCACTCTCTCACCCTTTTCCTTTTCACTCTCCCCCTCTCTCTCCTTCTACCTTTCCTCTCTCTCTCTCTCTCTCTCTCTCTCTCTCTCTCTCTCTCTCTCTCTCCTCTCTCTCTCTCTCTCTCTCTCTCTCTCTCTCTTTCTCTCTCTCTTTCTCTCTTTCCTTTACTAAAAAAAAAAAATGGTTGGGACTCATAGGAATCAGGGATCAGATTACAATGGTATTGGTAGGGAGAAATGGATGGAGGAGCAGTGGAGAAGGATGGAGCAAGAATGGGAGAGAAAATTAGGAGAGCTTTCTGAAAAAATGGAGAAAGAGCTCTCTGCGAAATGGGAAAAGAGGTTGGAAAAGGAGACGAAGAAATGGGAGGCACAAGTCGAAACTGCAGTAGACAGGGTAAGGGTCCTAGAGTTTGAGGTAAACAGGCTGAAGCAAGTCTCAGGGGCAGTGACCAGAGAAGAAAACAGCATATGAAGTGAGAGGATGAACAGAAAGGAAGGAGATATGAATTATGCTAAGGTCATATCAG
>NW_026507025.1:0-15350 GCF_026875155.1 Cherax quadricarinatus | reverse complement strand
CGGGGGCGTTGCCCCGAAACTCTCTCCAGGTAAACTCCAGTAATAGGAGGCATTTGGGTGTCAAGAAGACACTCGGTAAACTGGCAAAACATTTTACTTGGCCAAAGATGAAGGAAACAGTAGCTGATCATGTGCGACGTTGCCACGTGTGTCAAGTGACAGGCAGCCAGCACACACCACCTCCACCTCACCTCTCACTATGAGCTCTAGTAGCAAAGTTCAGTTCACCTGGACTAGAGATTGTTCAGACTCGTTCAAAAGGTTGAAGCGCTTGCTATCCTCTGCTCCTGTGTTGAAGAGTCCTAATTTCAATCTTCCCTTCTTTTTACATATAGATGTGAGTGGTTATGCAGTGGGCGCTGTGCTGCTCCAACAGTCAACATCCACTGACATTCTCCATCCTATATGTTACTATTCATCTAAGCTCAAACGACACCAGAAAAATTATGCTATAGCTCTTGTGGTGTCCTTTGAACATTTTGACGAGTATTTGGGCACTTCCCCATTTAAAATTTACGTAATTTTATGCCCAAATACCTTTTGTTACTTGCTATGTCAAATTCAGTAAAGTAACTTAATCCCTCCAGCCCATATTAACTATATATATACTCATGTCATGTCTAATTATTATATTTATATATTCACAGTATTGTGTGAGGAGGAGACATAAGCTGAGTGATGAGTGGGTAGTGTCGTGCGGGTGATGTACTGCGTGACGCAACACTGTCCTGTCGCAGACCCCCTTCCTCATACACACTTAAGTGTTTCATACTCAGTGTTCATACTGCCTCGCATTCCACAACCACTACTTAAGAGTGGAATGCAGTCTCCTCTACTATGTTCGAGCCTCAGTGCCCTGCTCGTCTACGCTATCCTGTCTCTACACTGATGTATATAACCACGAGTATGCAGAGATACGATACTGTGTACTGCCTAGTACTAGGGCATATCCTAGTGACGGACGCTGTGAAATTGTAGCGGTGCTTGGCACAAGAGTGACTTTGATTAATATTTATATTAAATTGTATTGATATGAGTAATCAGTAATAATGTGAAAGACATTAATGCAACTCCTAGTGCGACCGTCTGTCGTGTTGGGGGGGGGGATTGTTGCAACCCCTGAATGGGTTACAATGTTTATTATGTATATAAAAAAGTAAAAAATTCTTTTAATAAAATTTTTTATTGCTTATTTTTTTTGCGAAAATTTCAAAAATGGGAAAATGTATTCCCTTTAAATATTGTTTTTTGGAGTGCTTATTTTGTGAGGTGGGAGGGAAACATTTTTAAGTCCTCAGTTCAAGTTTTAAATTGTCAAACTGCTTTTAATTTCGTCCTTGCTTTTTATATTTGCCGGCTTCTGCGGGGTGACTGCTGCCCACGGAGCTATCACGTGATCAAAGGGGGGGGTGTCCTCACCTCTCGTGAAGTATTCACCCGGGCTGGGAGACTCGCTTGGTGGGGGACAGATTGTCGGGTTCTTTATTCTTGTTAGTTCTGTAAACCGGTTCAAGAACATTGTTTTGATTTAAGGTTTTTCCCGGACGTTGTACGGGAGGGGGTGTGCCACATAGAAACTGACACTCAGGTCCCGAGCTGTATTCTGAAAAAAAAAATTTTGTACGGGTTTCCCGGGCCCATTGCCCACAAGGGGGTTTTTCCTATGTAAAATTTAGTTTTCATTTAGTTTTGGGATTTTTGTAACTTTTGTGGAGGATCTGCGATGGCCCCTACTTAGTGTCTTTTATTATCTCCTTGATCCTGATTGTTTTCGCAGCCCGCTTTTTAAATTGGTTTTGGGCTTACCCATTGGGTTAAAGAATTTAGTTTTTAAATTAAAAGAGGACTTTGTCATAACTTGTTTAAGCTATTTTCGATCTTGAAAAATACGAACTTTTAAAGCACTTAAACATACATACACATTTGTAATTTTTGTAATATTTAAAAAAATTTGTTAATGTAAAAGGTACTTAAAAATTTAAAAATGTGATATGTCTTTCAGCACAATAATATTGAACTGAGAAAAATTGATTTTATTTTGATTCCCTTTTGAAATTTAATTTAATTTAATTTGATAATATACCTCTGGGAAAAAACTTAATGTTTAATAAATTTATTAAATATTAATTTCTCAAATTTTTTGGCCTCCCATTGTAATCCTGAAAATTATTTAATAATACTGAATTTTAATGGAAAAATTGGAAAAGGGTTTACGACTATTTGTTACGAAAACCCAGTAACAGGCTGGATCCCTAAAAGGGGGCAGTCCTTTCAAGTTTTCCCACGGGAGACCCCCCAAACCCTTTTAAAAATCGCTTTTTTTTGAACACTGTACTGAGAGCAGTGAATGGAGATTTAGTTTTAACTGCGAGCTGTGTACTTGACATACTTTGGCGGAGAGGGGTGTACTTGGAGTACTGTACGGGAGGGGCAGTGTACTTGCAGAACTGTAGCAGAGCAGCGTACTTGACAGTACTGTAGCTGAGGCAGAAATATTTGACATTTACTTTTTGCTGAGACCAGGGGAATTCCCCGGGACTGTACTGAGAGCAGCGTATTTTACAGTATTTTTAGCTGAGAGCGGGTTATTTGACAGTAATGTGGGCCTGGGGAGCAGTATACTTGACAGTACGTTGCTGAGAGCAGTAAATTTGACGTCCCTGAAGCTGAGGGAATTTTTATTTGACGTATTTAACTGAGAGCAGTGTACTTGACAGAAATGAAGTTTGAGAGCATTGTATTGACAGTACTGAAGCTGAAAACATTGAACTTGAAAAGTCTGAAGCTGAGAGCAGTGTATTTGACAGTATAAAAGCGGGAGAGCAGTGTAATTTTTGGGCCCAGTACTGTAGCGGGAACGTTTTTCCCGGCACAGTATTTGTAGCTCCCGAGAAAGTGTACTTGACGGGGCTGGTAACGGGAGAGCGGGTTTTATTGGACAGTACTTTTGCGGGAGAAGTGCACTTGACCATTACTGGCTGGGGAGAATGCACTTGACAGTACTGTTGCGGGGGAGCAGTGCATTTGACAGTACGTTCCCGGGAGCAGTGCCCCTTAAACAGTATTTGTTGCTGGGGGCCGTGCACTTGAAAATTTAACTGTTGTTTGGAGCGTGCACTTAACAAATGTTTGCTGGGACAGGCATTTTGACGCCCTGTTGCTGGGAAAAGTGCACTTGACATTATGTTGCGGGGAGCATTGCCCTTGACAGAACTTTTGCTGGGGCAGTCCCACTTGACAGTACTGTTGCTGGGAGCAGTGAAAATTTAAAACATTACCCCTGCAAAGGAGTGCTGGGGGAATAAATCTGGTCATTTTCACTTTTTCCTTATTCCCCGGGACTCACAACTTATTGGTAAAAAAATAATACTCAGCTTCAGTGGGAATATTTCTTATTTTTCCCGGTAAAAAAAATTTCCCCCACATTTGGCATAGTTCCCCCCTTTTGGGGCCCATACTCTCCATCAGGGGAAATATCCCCACCATAAAGGGGGCAAAACTCTCCCCTCAGGGCATACCTCCACCCTTCATGGCTTTATCTCCACCATCAGTGGCATATCTCCACCATAAAGTGGCTTTATACTACCATCAGGGGCTTTTTTCCCCCAACCATCATGGAAAAATCCACCATCAGGGGCAAAAACCTCCACCATCAGGGGGCATACCCTCCCCCATCAGTGGATACCCTCCCCATCATTGGCATATCTCCCCCCAAACCCATGGCATATCTCCACCCCAGGGGCCCATATTTTCCCCCATCAGGGGGCATATCCCCACCACCCAGTGGCATATCTCCACCTTCAGGGGAATATCTCCATAAACCAGTGGCATATCCCCAAACCTTTCAGTGGCATTTTCTCCACCATCAGGGGGCATTTTTTCCAACCATCAGGGGCCCATTTCTCCACCATCTTGGCAAAATCTCCACCACCAGTGGCATATCTCCCCCATCAGTGGCAATCTCCCCCAAACCATTGGCATATCTCCACCCCCCAGGGGCCCAACTCCACCTCAGGGGCCTATCTCCACCTTATGGCATACCCCCCACCATCAGTGGCATATCTCCACCACCGTGGCATTTTCTCCACCCCCCAGGGGGCAAATCCCCAAAACATCAGTGGCTATCTCCACCATAGTGGCATTTTCCACACCGTGGCATATCTCCACCATATTGGCATATTTTCCACCCCAAAGGGGCCCTTTTCTCCACCATAGGGGATATCTCCCCCAAACCAGGGGCATATCTCCACCACCAGTGGCATATTTTCCACCTTTATGGCATAGAGGTCGTAAATTTTCGTCACCATGAGGGGGGCCCTAAAAAAAACAAGGTTCGCCCCCTCGGCTAGTCGCAGTTTTTGTTATTGATAGATACAAAATTTTAAAATGGAACTAAAAACCTTCAATAGTCCCAAAATAAGGGGAAAAGGGTCACGAAATGGGCTTAAAATTTAAAAATTACTTTTTCAAAAGTGGTTGTTTTGCATATTGAAGATCACCTTTTTTTACTGTGCCTTATTGAAAGTATATTATATATTAAATATTTAAAAATTTTATATATATATATTTTACAAAAATATATATTTTAAAATATATATATATATATTATATATATAAAAATTTATAAATATTATATATATTTTATATAATTTTAAAAATATATATATATTTTAAAATATATATAAAAAAGGGACATATCCAGAGGGAACAGAGATGCAAAAGACCCCGCTCATACAAAAAATACAGACACAAACCGGGAATTCAGAAAAAGGGAGGGTCACTCAGGGTATCTGTAGGGCTGTCCCGTAGGTAGCGGTTCATAAAAAACTGCCTTTTGGGGGAAAAAAAGATAAAAAAGTTTCATCATTAACACTCACCACCAAAACGTTTATCATCAATACTCTTTTTTTCTTTTTATTATAGTATTTTGGCCCACTTTCCTTTCTACTTAAAACTCTTAATGATTACATATAAAAAAATTTCCAAATAATCGCGTAAATTTTTAAATCTTAAAACCCAATAATTTTTATGCATTTTCATTTTTTACGAGAGAAAAATTATTAAAAAACCCAAATTTAAAAAACTGGGATTGTCACTGAATGCGTAAATAAAAAAATTATAAATAAATAATATATAATATATATATAAAAATTTATATATAATATATATTTATATATAATATATATATATTTTATATATATATATATTTTATATATATTATATAAAATTTATATATAAAATATAAAAAATATAAATATGTGTGTGTGAGTGTGTGTGTGTGTGGGTTTTTTGTTATATAATGTCTGATAAACAAAGCCTTGATCAAATTGGGCTTTCCAAAACACTTTATCTTAGTCAAAAGGGGATCTGCTCTCCAAGCAGTTTCTAGACCCCTCCCTTCCCTCTATCTCTTCATAGAATCGTGTTTTAGTGGGGAATTCCCAACCCCATTGTTTGGGGACCATGAAATTGACTCGCGTGAGGGTGGGGCAAAGTGGGACCCTTCCCCCAGGTGTTTTGAATTTTTCCCCTCAAAGAGGAAAAGTGGTTGCAACCCTTCCACAAAACCAGCCCCAGACGGGGGGGGCCCTTGGGAGTCCCGCAGATCCTCCCAAAATTTCCCCTACCATTTTCCCTCCTCTTCCATACATAAAATTGATTTAAATAAAACAAATTGTTCCGGACAACCTCAGTGACCCCAGCAGGAAAAAGGACCCAAACTATGCCATCACAAAATGGGAAATTCTTGCTGCTCCACAACCCAAAACCTTTAGTGCAGCCCGGGCCTAATACAGTCAAGAGGGGGATGGCCCATCATGAAAAGGTGTTTGGGTACTTTCCTTGGGACTGAAACATAAACAGGGGGGATGCCTGTCTCAGCTGTGATTTGCAAAATTTACTCCGGGGATTTAACCAAACAGCCCCCAATTTCGGAAAGGGGAACCCGCGCCCAAACCCCTAAAAGCCCCTCCTTTTTTGCAGGGGACTCGGTGCCTTTTCCCCCAAATTTACATGGAATATAGGAATTTTGGGTTTTAAAGGGCGGTGCGTAAGCCGCCCCTATGTTTTAAACATGGTCTTAATTTTTTCCAAAACCCAAAGGGGCTGACAGGGCAAGAATAAAATGAAGTCAAAGCCCTGGGGGAAACCCCTTGCTACAGTTTGGATGCCCACCCGGAGAGAGACCCCCAAATCACTAGAAAGCCAACAATACCCCAACCCAGTAAACCACCCTGCCCTGGATAAACCATCTATCAATAACAAAAAGGAAACAATACGTGACGGAAAACTTAAAAGAATAACCCACCTTTAAAAAAAGAGGACTTACACATTTTTTGGTCAGACTTTTCTTTTTTAAAAAAGCCCATCTGTGTGACTTTGAAAATACCCCAACCGGGACCGAAACGTCGTGTAACTCCTTTTCTCTATGAGGGCGGTTTTTTTGTGTTTTCCCCAAACTATCCCTAAAAAGAATGACAAGCTCTTATCGGGGGGCCCAATATCTGTGTGTCGATGCGGCTGGCAACTACACCCTTTCCCCAGTGTGGGGCGACAGGGAGAGCTGCTGACCACAGGGGGAGTACAAAAACACAAGATCAAAAACTTTGGGGTTTTGGGGGAAAAAAATGCCACAAGTTTCCTTAAAGAATGGGTTCCGGGCTCGTCGACCCCCCCCCCAGGGGAAACCCAAAGGCAGCCCCTTTCATATTCCCCCCCCCCAGGGGGGGTACCAGAGGGGAAAATGTTTTGCTGCAAACTGGGGGTTGTGCCGGCTCAGAGGACTGGAGGAGATTTATATTTTTTTGATATATTGTATCAGTTTATTCACTTTTAAGTTTTCTGTCAAAGTATTCTATGTAATTTAAAAAAGTTCATATAGAATAAAAAAAATAGGAGGTGGTAGGGGAAGAAAAAAATTTTTAAAACAGCTCCCAGGGGGAACAAGGAAAATACCAAAAAGTTTTGGAAAACATATTTCCCCAGCTGAGGAGGAGGTGAAGAAGCCCGCCCAAGTGACCTTTATCCTCAAAGGCAATGGGGGGCCGGACAACATCTCCCCCCCCTGGGCCCTTAAGAAAAAGAGCCCGGGAAAACCAAATGTTGGTTTTCCCGCTAAACCACAATCTTCAACACATCCCTTGGGGAAACGGGGGGACTACCCTGGGGATGGGAAAATGGCCCAAAGTTAAATTCCCTTTTTAAGAAAGGAGACAGAAAAGGGGTCACTTAAAATAAAGATCAGTGTCATGACGTGTATAGTAAAGCAAAAATCAGGAGAAGATTATTCCCTAGGAGAGTGGTGGGGCAACTAGAACGGGAAAAAGAGTATAAAACACAAACCCGCAAGATTTATGGAAGGGAAATCCTGTTCACACACCTTCTGGGTTTTATGATAAAGAACTGAAAATAAGACACGAGAGGGGAGAGGGGGGTTGATTGCAATTTTTTTGGACTGGGAAAAAAGTTTCGGCACAAATTTCCCCAAAAGTTTAGTGGGAGAAGCTAGGGGGATCCGGCCCTGTATAACAGGAAGGGCAATGCAATGGGGTCAAGAAAAACCGATAAGGAAAGGGGAAAAAACAAAATCCCTGGTACGTGATGAGTATCACAGTGGGCACCCGTGCGAGCGGGGTCCCACAGGGGGCGGCCTAGAACTAGTGTTTTTTTTCCATATGTGAATGACAGATGGAAGGGGGTAAAACTCAGAAGTGTCCCTTGCAATGATGTGAAGTTGTAAATTATACCATGTGTAACACTTGGGGGGATCTTAAAAGAAAGGGAAACGTTTTGCCACACCGTGGGTTCATCATCCATGCAAAGGAGAATGGTGAAGGCTGGAGGAGTTTGAGGTTTAAACAGGGCCCCCCAGCCCTTTAGGGGCTGTTTTCCTCAAACTCTTCCCGTCTTCACCATTCTCCTTTGTTTGGACTGATGGGAAACCACTGTGTTGTGAAAAAAGTTTTTCCCCCAAAAAAAAATACCTTTTGTTGTAAAAAATTTTCAAAATTTTTAAAAAATTTTCGGTTTTTCTGAACCATTCATCTACAAAGATGTGAAATTAATGAAAGAAAATTTAAAACAGATGGGATCAGGGAGGATTCAAAGAAAACCCGGGGCAGGGTGGACCCTTGGTCCCCAAAATGGGGGTTCCCCGAATTCAACTCCCCAAATGCAAAGTTTAAGAAGGTTGGGGGAAAGGGGACAGAAACCCCCAGAAAGGAGTATAGGCCCAGGGGCCAAAGGGCTCAAACCCCCTCAGGGGGAAAGATCTTGGGGAAAGGGGGTAATAAAACCGGGAAAACGTCTCCCGGGAAACACAGTCAACCAATAAGTGCTGCCGCAAATGGGGGCCTGGCACACCTGAGAAAAAGTGTTCCGTACCTTAGTTTTAAAGAATCTTTCAAGACACTGTTTCACTGTGACGTCAGGCCATATTTTTAGTATGCGCCCCCAGTTTGGAACCCCCACCGGGTCAAGGGACTTCCCGAAATTTTGAGAAAGTGCAAAAGGGTTTTCGACAAGGTTAGTTCCCGAGATGAGGGGAATGTCCTTTCGATGAAAGGTTAAGGGAAAAACGGCTTCACGCACTGAAGGACAAGGGGAAATTGGGGGGGGAAAATGATAACAAAATACAAAATACTGCGAGGAATAGATAAGGTGGACAAAGACAATGTTTCAAGATGGGCAAAAAAAAACAAGGGGCCCCCACCCTTTTTAATTTTAAGTCCAGATATCAAAAGGGGGGTGGGAGGAAGTAATTTTCCCTTTAGTTATAGAGTAGTCAGGAAGTGGAAAAGTTAGCAAATGATTTTGTGGGGGAAGGGGCCAACATTGGGTTTTAAAAACGAATTTTGTAAAAGTCAAGGGGCAGGGAGAGGAGGACCTAAAAAGGGGTTCAGTAAAGAGGGGGGCCAGGAGTTGAAAATCTCAACCCCCTGGAAAACCAAAAATTTTTGGAGTACAAAATAAGGGGAATTAAAAGGGGAGTACACTGCCCAAAGACAGAGGCACGTAGATGGTTTAGGAAAGTGGGGAAGGGGGAGTTTATGGGGGGTGGACAGTGTCCATCAATGGGTTTTGGGTTTAGTGATTTCCCAGATAAAAAAAAAAATTTGAGCATTTTGGGGGGCAAGGAAAGTTGCAGAAAAGTTGAACATTAGAGATGGGGAAAAAGGAGGGTTAGTAAAAATTGGAGATACAAAGGAAGTTACCAAAGAGGGGAAGGATGGGAAAATTAGGGTCCCAAATTAGCAGGAAACAAGGGAAAGGGGGCAGGAGAGGAGGGAACTGTTTTTGGGGGGGAAAAATGAACCCCCACACCCCTAGCAGGGGCCCGTAAGAGGTAAAATAAATTTGGCAAGGGACTGGAAAAGGATAAAGTTTGGAAAGGAAAAATGAAGGAAAGGGGTTAAAAGAGAAATTTTAAAAAATTTGGGGAAGTTTGGAATTTGGAGAAGTAAAAGAGCGAAGGGAAAGTGTAGTTATGCGAGGTCTTGCAGACATAAAAACAATTTGAAAAGAGAAAAACGACCCCAAGGGTATTTTTAAGGCACGAGGTAGGGGACCCTGGGGGCGGAACTGCAAAAGAGCGAAAAGAGGGGAATGGGGGAGTTGTGACCCCCAGGGCAGATTGAGGGGGTAGGTACCACAGAGTTTGGGGGGCCCTTTAGTAACTCGAGAATAAGAAAGGGCGTGGAAGTTTTCCTTGGGGGGTGGAGGGCGGAGACTTTCCCGGGGGATAAGTGAAACCCATTTTCTCTTTTAAAAACAGCGTATTTCTGGTTTTTTCACGTAAACTTGGCAATGAAGAGAAAAATGCCCAGGTGAGCCCATTACAATTTGGGGAAGAGGGAGGTAGGGTGGGAAAAGGATTGGGACAGTTTGGGGGAGCACACAAAAACGGGCATTTTGCCATGGACCTGAAAAATTTCCCCTGGATGGTCAAAAACCAGCAATTTCTATACTGTTTTTGCTGTCGGGGGTTTAACTCTCGAACTTGTAAATGGTGGGCCCCGCAATAAAATTTAAAGGGTGGGAAACCATGGCAACAGCCATGAGGGTTCTGTGGTGGGGTTTTTACATCACCCGCAATTACCACATTGGGGGCCTCCAGAAATGAAAATGTTTTCCCATTATGTGTCTCTTGCTTCTTTTTTCCCTCCTCCGCTCATCAAAGTTCCATTGGTTTATGATGAAGGGAGTCCACTGCTCCCCCCCCTCTGTTCCCTGTGTCTTTTCCTTTAGGTTTTGATATCCATTTGGAAAGATGGAATTTTGTTATTATTTTCCCTTTTTAAAAACTTTTAGACAAAATAAAAAACTTAGAGGAAAAAAAAGGGTTACGTTCCCGCGAACCCAAGAAAGCCCAAAATTGTTTTTTTGAAACCCCCAGATTTTTTAAAAAAAATAAAAAATTTTATATGTAAATTTCAGTTCATTTCGTGAGTTTTATGTTGTTTTATGTTGTTTTCAGAAATAAAAAATATTTCTAACCTTTAAAAGGTGGGTCTGGTGTTTGTGGATGATTGTGAAGAGATTTTAGAGTTAAAGTTTTTGGTTTTCCCACGGGCCCGAGGTGGATGGTATAAATTTTTGCCCACTGAAGTTATTGGGTTTTACTGGAGTGTGCATTTAAAATTTTGTAATTGGGTTTTTTGTTAAAATTTTACCCCTAGTAAAATTTTGGAAATATAAAAAAAATATGGGAGTATAATTTTGATCCTTTAATTTTTGGATCACTTTACTGCTTATGTGTTTTATAGTTTCCATTTGTGTCGGTATTTTTTACCATTTATTTTCCCTAGGGCATTAACAACTGATGTTAGGCATCAGCTGCTCAAGGAAAAAACCCTTTCAGGGGCTTCTTTAGTGAAAAAAATCCCAACTTTAAGTCATCGTAAATCAGTCAAATCAGTAAGTCAGTCCCGTAGGGGCAAGGGCGAAGTGGTCAAGTCCGTAAGTCATCCCAAACCCTTTAAATGTGTCAAGTCAAATAAGTCGGCAAGTCAGTAAGTCAGTCCAGTCAGTCCTTAAACAGTCAAAGTCAGTTTAAATAGGTCAGTTAGGGCAGTCAGTCAAGTCAATAACAGTCAAATAAGTATGTCGGGCAATCAGTCATCAAATTTTAAAGTCAAGCGGGCATTTAATACACAAAAACCTCCAAATCAAGTTTTCCCCCCCCCCCAAAACCCCCCCCCCCCCCAGAATATATATATCCGTAAAACAGCAGCAAAAATCAGGTCGTAAGTCATCATTTAAATTTTATTCCCGGGGTAATTCCAATAATTTTAAGTTAAGCATTCCGATTTCCCAAGTTAAATAAGTCCCTTAGTTCAGTTAAAATCAAAAATTAAATTCTGGGGGCCCTATCCCAACCCCCAAAAAATTTTTACCTTCCCCTCGGTTAATTTTAAATTTAACCTTGGCCCTTCTTTTTTGCTTCAAAATTTCCCCCAAAACCTTTTTAAAAAGGGCCCACTGAATGTTATAATTGCTTTCATCAATTAAAATATCGTAAAAGGTTTTAAAAATTTCGGGAAATTGGTTTTTTTCCCCGGGGGAACCCAAAAAGCGCTAAAAATTTTTTACCCTTTGGCGGAAACGTGTTTTTTAAGATGTAATCTATAAACTATAATTTTTATGCATTTTCAGTTTTACGAGAGAATAATATTGAAAACCCAATTAAAACTCGATGTCACTGCATGCTAAATAAAACAAATTATAATATAAATATATATATATATATATATATATTATATATATATATATATATATATATATATATATATATATATATATATATATATATATATATATATATATATATAATATATATATATATATATAATTATATGTGTGTGTGAGTGTGGTGTGTGTGTTGTGTGTGTTTGTTATATACATGTCTGATGACAAAGCCTTGATCAAATTGGGCTTTACCGACACTTTCATCTTAGTCAGAAGGGATGCTGCTCTCCAAGCAGTTTCTAGACACCTCCCTTCCCTCTATCTCTTCATAGAATCGTGTTATAGTGTGACTTCCAACCATTGTTTGGGGACCATGAAATTGACTCGCGTGAGGGTGTGCAACAGTGGGACCCTCTCGCCAGAGTGTATTGAATCTTTCCCTCGAAGATGGACAGTGGTTGCAAGCCTCACTACCAGTCAGACTTGGGGGGCTGGGAGTACGCAGATCCTCCCAGATTCCCCTACCAGCTTTCCTCTCCTCTTCCATAGCATCAAATGAGTTAATAAAACAAATTGTTCCGGACAACCTCAGTGACTCAGCAGGAATACAGGACCCTAACTATGCCATCACTGAATGGGAGACTCTTGCTGCTCCAGCACCAAAACCTAGTGCAGCACTGGCCTACATACAGTCAAGATGGGATGGCCTCATCGATGAAAAGGTGCTTGCTAGCGTGCTTAGGACTGTAACATCAGACAGGGAGACTGCCTGTCTCAGCTGTGAGTGCACATTACTCCGGGGACTTCATCCAAACAGCTCCCATTTCGGCAATGGGAACGCGCCTCAACCCTAAGACCCTCCTTATTGCAGTGACTCTGTGCCTTGTTACCCCAATTTACATGGAATATACGGAATATACGTGTATTAGTGGCGGTGCGTAAGCCGACCAATATGATTTACATGGTCTTAATTGTTCCAGAACCAAGGGCTGACATGCAAGATGAAATGAAGTCAAAGACATAAAGGGAACCCTTGCTACAGCTGGATGCCCAGCCGAGAGAGAGCCCCAATCACTAGCAGCCAACAATACCCACAACCCAGTAAACCACCCTGACTGGATCACCATCTATCAATAACAAAAAAGGCACAATACTGTGACTGGAACAATACACGAATAACCCACACATAGAAAAGAGGAGCTTACGACGACGTTTTGGTCAGACTTTGTCTATTTACAAAGTCACTCTGTGTGACTTTGTAAATGATCCAAGCCGGACCGAAACGTCGTCGTAAGCTCCTATCTTCTATGTGCGAGTTATTTGTGTATCACCATCTATCCATGAAAGAATGACAAGCTCTTATCGTGGGACTATATCTGTGTGTCGATGCTGGCTGGCAACTACATCCTTCACAGTGTCGGGCGACAGGGAGGAGCTGCTGACCACAGGGAGGAGTACAAGATCAGCAAGATCAAAGAACTTGGGATCATGGGGAAAAAATGCCACAAGTTTCCTTAAAGAACTGGGTTCCAGACTCGTCGACACCACCAGGGACCCAAGGGCAGCCACTTTCATATTCCAGCCCCTCAGTGTGGTCATCCAGAGGGAATATGTATGCTGCATACTGGGCTTGTGTCCGGCTTCAGAGGAGCTGGAGGAGATTCATATTCTTTGATATATTGTATCAGTTTATTCACTTTTATGTTTTCTGTCAATGTATTCTATGTATTAATAAAGTTCATATAGAATATAAAATATAGGAGGTGGTAGGAGAAGAAAATATTCAAAACAGCTCCGAGGAGAACAAGGAATATACCAACAAGTGTTGGATGACATATACACAGCTGAGGAGGAGGTGAAGAAGCTGCTAAGTGACCTTGATACCTCAAAGGCAATGGGACCGGACAACATCTCCCCGTGGGCCCTTAGAGAGAGAGCAGAAACACTGTGTGTGCCGCTAACCACAATCTTCAACACATCCCTTGAATCTGGGTGACTACATGAGGTATGGAAGATGGCCAATGTAATTCCCATTTTTAAGAAAGGAGACAGAAAAGAGTCACTAAACTATAGATCAGTGTCACTGACGTGTATAGTATGCAAAGTCATGGAGAAGATTATCATGAGGAGAGTGGTGGAGCAACTAGAACGGAACAAGAGTATAAACGACAACCAGCACGGATTCATGGAAGGCAAATCCTGTGTCACACACCTTCTGGAGTTTTATGATAAAGTAACTGAAGTAAGACACGAGAGAGAGAGGTGGGTTGATTGCATTTTCTTGGACTGCAAAAAAGTCTTCGGCACAATTCCTCACAAGAGTTTAGTGCAGAAGCTAGAGGATCAGGCGTGTATAACAGGAAGGGCAATGCAATGGATCAGAGAATACCTGATAAGGAGGCAACAACAAGTCATGGTACGTGATGAGGTATCACAGTGGGCACCTGTGACGAGCGGGGTCCGACAGGGGTCGGTCCTAGAACTAGTGTTATTTTTCCTATATGTGAATGACATGATGGAAGGGATAGACTCAGAAGTGTCCCTTCGCAGATGATGTGAAGTTGATAAATTATACACATGTGTAACACTTGGGTATCTTTACTGAGGAAACGTTTCGCCACACAGTGGCTTCATCACTCCATGCAAAGGAGAATGGTGAAGAGCTGGAGGAGTTTGAGGTAATCAGCCCCTCAGCCTTGAGGGACTGATTACCTCAAACTCTTCCTGCTCTTCACCATTCTCCTTTGTTTGGACTGATGAAGCCACTGTGTAGTGAAACGTTTCCCCAAAAAAGATACCTAAGTGTTGTACAAGTGTCTAATTTATCAACTTGTCGGTTCTCTGAACCATTCATCTACATGATGTGAAGTTAATGAGAAGAATTAAATCAGATGAGGATCAGGCAGGACTTCAAAGAGACCTGGACAGGCTGGACATCTGGTCCAGCAACTGGCTTCTCGAATTCAACTCCACCAAATGCAAAGTCATGAAGATTGGGGAAGGGCACAGAAGACCGCAGACGGAGTATAGGCTAGGTGGCCAAAGACTGCAAACCTCACTCAGGGAGAAAGATCTTGGGATGAGTATAACACCGAACACGTCTCCGGAAGCACACGTCAACCAGATAAGTGCTGCAGCATATGGGCGCCTGGCACACCTGAGAATAGTGTTCCAGTACCTTAGTAATGAATCTTTCAAGACACTGTACACTGTGTACGTCAGGCCCATATTTGAGTATGCAGCACCAGTTTGGAACCCACACCGGGTCAAGCACGTCCAGAAATTAGAGAAAGTGCAAAGGTTTGCGACAAGGTTAGTTCCAGAGATGAGGGGAATGTCCTACGATGAAAGGTTAAGGGAAATCGGCTTCACGACACTGAAGGACAGGAGAATTAGGGGAGACATGATAACAACATACAAAATACTGCGAGGAATAGATAAGGTGGACAAAGACAGGATGTTTCAGAGATGGGACACAAAAACAAGGGGCCACACTTGGAAGTTGAAGTCTCAGATGAGTCAAAGGGATGTTAGGAAGTATTTCTTCAGTTATAGAGTAGTCAGGAAGTGGAATAGTCTAGCAAGTGATGTAGTGGAGGAAGGAGCCATACATTGCTTTAAGACGAGGTATGATAAAGCTCATGGAGCAGGGAGAGAGAGGACCT
>NW_026507024.1:0-24187 GCF_026875155.1 Cherax quadricarinatus | reverse complement strand
ACCTGTGGGTTTTTTTATACCTTTTTAAATGTTCAATCTGTCAGACACTGCAAAAAAGGGGTTTATCTTGGTACAGACCTGGGAAGGGTAGGAGAGAAGAGCTGTGGATAAGTACAGGTCAGCTATAGATTTCATTAAGTTAAGGGAGGGATCCCAATCATATGTAGCATCTTCCCTAGAAGGGGAGTAGGAAATGAATGGTTGTCTAGGGCAATTGGTGTAAATTGCTGGCTAGACAGTTTACTGCAAGGAACATGCAATCCCATTCATTGACAACTGGAACAACTTTTAGGGCCCAAACATGATATGTATGCAAGGGATGGGGTACATCTCTCTGGGGTGGGTTGGTAGCACTTGCAGACTCGATTGAGAAGGCCATTGGGTGAAATGCCTATGATTTTAATGATGGAAGATAGAGGTATGGGTGTGTGTGGGAAACAAGGGGTTTTGCAACCTTGGGTTGGAAACAGTAAATGTATAAAAAGGCATTCAGCATGAGTATAAATAAAGACAATAGATCAGGTCAGCAAACAAAGGGGGACAGCAGATGGCAGCAAGGGACTAGCTCCTTAAGGTTTACTATATTTAATAGCAGGAGTGTAAGAAATAAGATAGATGAGCTAGATTATTGCAAGTGCAGGAGACATTTATTATTGCTATAACAGAGACCTGGCTCAATCTGAAAGATAGAGAGTTTGCCCTCTGAATGTCCCCTTTACAAGGCTATAAATTATTCCACATGACAGGGTCAACAGGAAAGGTGGTGGAGTAGCGATGTATGCAGAGCAATTTAAATTGTTGTGTTAGCAAGATATTAAATTAGAAGCGTCAGCCACTGAATCTGTTTGGTTACAGCTTCTTGAGGGCCGAAAAAACTAATTTTGGGTGTGATTTACAGGGCCCCAATCTTGATAGGGAGTGCAGTAAACTTCTATGGGACGAAATTCGTAAAGGCATCTACATACGAAAATGTTGTGCTAATGGGAGATTTCAACTATAGACAGATTGACTGGAGCAATTTGACAGGAAATTTAGGTCAGGTGACTTTCTTGATACGATCCAGGATTGTTTTTTAAAACAGTTTGTGACAGACCCAACTAGGGGAAATAACCCCCTTGACTTGGTTCTTCCCAGTAGGGAAACACTAATTAATAATCTTGAGGTTAATGATGAGCTTGGGGAAAGTGATCACAAATCACTCAGTTTTAATATATAATGGAATTCCCTAATAATGGCAATCAAGTCTCCGTCCCTGACTTTCGCTTGGCTGATTTCATAGGACTGAAAAATTACTTAGGTGGGCTGAACGGGGAATGCCCTGACTAAGGGTCAGGTAGGTGGTGATGGTTGCCGAATAAAGGGCTTTCCAGGGCATAGTTCTAGCTGCTCAGTCAAATTATGTTCCTATAGGGAAATCAGATCAAACAAAAATGATCCTAAATGGTTTGAACAATAGATTAAAATTTTCTGATTGGTCAAAAGAGAGGCATATTTTAGGAAAATCAAAAGAGGAGAGGGGCAATTGAGGAAATCGATTATATTCAGTTAAAGAGAGAAATAAAAAAGGGAATTAGAAAAGCAAAAAGAGATTATGAGGTTAAAGTTACAAGAGAATCGAAAGACTAACCCAAAAGGATTCTTTCAGGTATACAGAAGTAAGAACAGGGACAAGATAGGCCCCCTCAAAGTTCCTCGGGTCAGCTCACTGACAGTGATAAGGAAATTGTGTAGAATTTTTAACACTTATTCCTCTCAGTTTTTACACAGGAGGATACCAGCGATATTCCAGTAATGATAAATTATGTAGAACAGGACGATATAAACTGTGTCTATTAGGGTTTACAAGTGACATGGTCCTTAGTCAAATAGATAAATTAAAACCTAACAAAACCCCCGGCTGATGAACTGTATGCAAGGGTTCTAAAGGAAAAGTAAAGAGGAGCTTAGCACACCTTTGGCTTATCTTTTCAACATATCACTACAAATGGCATGGTGCCAGATAAGTGGAAAATGGCAAATGTGATACCTATTTTCAAAACAGGTGACAGGTCTTAGCTTCGAAAATATAGACCAATAAGCCTAACCTCCATAGTGGGAAAATTTATGGAATCAATAATTGCGAGGCAGTTCGTAGCCACCTTGAAAAGCATAAATTAATCAACGAATCTCAGCATGGTTTTACAAAGGGGCGTTCCTGCCTTACGAATTTATTAACTTTTTCACTAAGGTATTTGAGGAGGTAGATCATGGAATGAATATGATATTGTGTATTATGGGATTTTAGTAAGGCTTTTGACAGGGTCCCACATCAGAGACTATTGAGGAAAATTAAAGCACTGGAATAGGAGGAGAAATTTTTTCCTGGATAGAGGCATGGTTGACAAATAGGCAGCAGAGAGTTTGCATAAATGGGGAGAAATCAGAGTGGGGAAGTGTCACGGCGGTGTTCCACAGGGGTCAGTGTTGGGCCCCCTGCTGTTCACAATCTACATAAACGACATAGATGAGGGGATAAAGAGCGACATCGGCAAGTTTCCCGATGACACCAAAATAGGCCGTCGAATTCATTCTGACGATGACATTCGAGACCCAGGAAGATTTGAATGGATGTCAGTTCGGAGAAGGGCAGATGCGGGTTTAATATAGACAAAGCAAAGTTCAAAAAGGTTGGAAGGACAATAATCATGCCAAATAAACAAAAAAAAAGTAGATCTTATTAAAAAGGATTGCGAAAAAGATTTAGGGTTCTGGTTAGCAGTAATCTGAAAAAAAGAAAACGTGCTAAGGTTCGCAATAAACAAATAGAATCCTTGGCTTCAAAAAGAAGATAAAAAATAGGGCTCAGGTTGTTCTTCAACTTTTTCTTTCCTTGGTTAGGCCTCTTTGTTTGCGGGCACAGTTTTGGTCCCTTTTTACAGAATGGATATAAATTTTGGGAAAAAATGTACAAAGGGGGATGACAAGTTGACCCCATGTATCAAAACCTTCCTAGGGATGATAAGGGGCCCTGAATCTGCACTCTCTGAAAGACGAGAATTAGGGGGGATTGATTGAGGTGTTAAAAGGAAGCAGGAATAAATAAAGGGGGGTGTAAATAGTGTGCTGAAAATATCTAGCCTGCAGGACTCCGCAAAAGTTTTTTGTTGGAAAAATTGATCGGAAGGTATGGAAAGTATGGTTTGGGGAAAAGAGTTGGGATGAGTGGAACAAACTCCCCAAATACCCTTTGAGGCCAGAAGTTGTGTAGCTTTAAAAATAGGTTGGTTAAAACATGGGGATGTGGGTGGGTGTGGTTAGACCTGATAGCTTGTGCTACCCGGGCGGTTGCCGTGTTCCTCCCTTAAAATCAATGTGAACCCGACCTGACTAGGTTGGGTGCTTTGGCTTAAGCGGTAGGGACTTGGCCTGCCCGGGATGGCCGTGGGCCCCGCGTGTTCCTTCGTTCTTATGTTTTATGTTTTAAATTTGACAACCCACTGTGAGAACGGTGGATTTGGAGGGATGACCCCCCCAAAACTGGTTCTTACCTCTTTAGTGACCTCGTTCCCTCTTGGCGCTATATAAGGCTCCATCCTGTCCTTTCATCTCCTATTGTTTATTTCATGGAATTTTGCTTTCTCCGCTGGGGATGACCCCCCTCAAAACTTTAAGGGGTGAGGGAACTGTTTTTTTTTAAGTATCTTCTGCTTCTATCAATTTTTGTACTCGACTGAAGAAGCCTACTGTGTAGGCGAAAAAGTTTCGAAATAAAGATACCCAACTTTGCATTTGTAGGGGGAATGTATTTTCAAAGGGCCTGCCTAGTATGGGAACAAGCCTGCTGCGTAACCTCCTTTTTATGTTCTTATGTTCTTTTGTTCTAAGTGAAACGTGTGTTACACTTTCCCCTTTTGCTGAGATCTACACAGGAACCTGGGGGACAGGTCTGGTTTTTTTTGGTGCTGTCCTACAGTTTATTAACGGCAGCTAGAATCAACATTCTGATTTGCTTCATCGAGGAAGTGGCAAAGGAAGCAAAAGTTACTAAGGACAGCTTTTTTTTTTGTGTAGGGGGAGTAAAGTAACGGGCGTGGGGGTGCTGTGGCATCTTCAGATTACTTTTGGACTCTACTGAGAGTGACACTGACGCCAGGATAACCAACAAAAGACGATCTGTGCGTTAGTGTGTACAAAGTGTCTCAAAAACACAATAAATACTTAGTGACAGTGTGATCAGCTTCTTTAGTGATAAGATTGTGAACAATAAAGACAAATTCTTGTGGAATAGTGTAAAGTGTGTGTTTTCCTAGACTATGGAAGACGTGGACTCCCAGGACAACTTCAGCTTCTATCAAGTCAACGATATCTGTGCGAAGGTGGTGTAGGAACACCATAGCTCACGCTACAAGAGCAGGTAGGTTACAATTTCGGTTGTAAGTAACGGCGGACTGCGCAGTCTCTTGAGTCGCTAGGAGTTTTAATAAAACCTATAGTCGGCAGTTAGGTGCGGACTTTTGGGTCCACACAAGTAAGTTTTGTCAGCCATAGTGAATGAAATTATGCTGACATAACACCCACTAGGGGTAATTTTTAATCTTACTAATTATAATCTCTTTACTGACCGTTGAGAGGATGACTTCGGACAGCTTCTCAAGGAACCTGTCTGCAGGGGCGTGGTGCAGGCCGATGAGCTGTCTTTCTAAGTTACATAATACTCTTTAAACTTAGCTGGTATGCCATTTCTCAACTTACTCTGTGATTGAAGAATACTTTCTAACATCCTGTGATTCATCTGAGTCATCAACTTCCAACGTGACCTTGTTGCTGTGTCATATCTCTGAAACATTCTGTCTCTGTCCACCTTGTCTAGACTTCTTGGGTGGTATTTTTTTATTCTTTAGATGTCTTCCATATTTCTTCTACATCCTGTGTCGTCATGCCGATTTCCCTTAACTCTCCTCGTATGATATACCCATTAGCTCCGGGGACTAGTCTTGTTGCAAACCTTTGCACTTTCTTAGTTTCTTTACGTGCTTGGCTAGGTGTGGGTTCAAAAACAGGTGCTGCATTCTCCAATATGAGCCTAACGTACACAGTGTACAGGGGGTCCTCTACGATTCCTTATGTAAAGATGTTGGAATGCTGTTCTGTGTTTGCTAGGGGCCCATATGCTGCAGCAGTTATTTGTTAGTTGATGTGTGCTCAGGAGACGTGCCTGGTGTTATATCACCAATAGTTCATTTTCATTTGAGTGAGGTTTTGTTATCCTCTGGCCCCCTGAAGGTACTTCGTCTGCTGTTTTTCTATGGCCCTTCCCCAATATTCTTGACTTTCCACATGGGGGGGGTGAAACTACTGGTGTCAGTGGCTGGGAAGCAAGCATGCTGCCTGCAGATCTCTTTGTAGTTCTGCCTCGGTTCTGGTCCGATTGTATTCTTCTAATCTCTTCACATCATCTGCATTCAGAGGACAGTCGGAGTCTATCTTCGTTATGTCGATCACAAATAACAGAAAACAGCATGAGTCCTGGGACTGGACCCCTGTGGAACCCCACCGTCACAGGCGGCCCACTCTGAACCTCGCTAGTACAATTAATCGGGCTGTCTTCCGACAGGTATTCCTGGCCATTGTAATGCCTTCCTGGCATCCCAAGCCTGGTCCTCCAGTTTTTTGCACTCTTTCTCTTGATGTGGAACTCTGTCAAACGCCTTCTTACAGTCAAGAAAATGCAATCTACCAACTCTCTCTCTTGTCTTACTGCTGTCACCATGTCATAAGAACTCCAGGTAGGTTTGTGACCAGGATTTTCCATCCTTCAATGTGAAACCGTGTTGGCTGGCTGTTGATAAGCTCATTTCTGTCTAGGTGTTCACCACTATTCTGATAATTTTCTCCATACTTGCATACTTCATGTCAGTGACATGGTCTGTAGTTTAGTGTTCTTGTCTGTTCTTTTTTTAAATTTGGGACTATATTTGCTGTATTCATACTTCAGGCAATCTCCTGTTTCGATAGTTTGTGATGAATATTGTTGTTAGGGATTCACATAGCGCCTTGTTCCTCTCTCAGGAACCACTTGTAGAGTTGTTATCAGGTTCCCTTCGCTTTGAGGTATCTAACTCACTCAGTCGCTCTTACTTCTTCCTCGGTTGTATGTATTGTGTCCAACACTTGGTGGAGTCTCAAACTCTCCTTTCTGGAGTCCCTTCTGTCTCTACTGTGAACACTTCTTGAATTATGCCCCCCTTTCAGGACCCATGGTGAAATGTGTGCTTGTGTGTGTGCATGGTTTGTATGCTCGCTGTGTGTGTGCGATAGTGTGTACCACCTAATTGTTCTCACCTAATTGTGGTTGCAGGGGTCGAGACTAGCTCATGCCCCGCCTCTTCACTGATCGCTACTGGATCCCTCTCTCTCTCGCTACCTGAGTTCTTTGTATACCTCTTCTTAAAACTATGTATGGTTCCTGCCTCCATACTTCACTTGCTAGGATATTCCACTTGCTGACAACTCTATGATGAAGAAATACTGCCAAACGTCCTGTGACTCGTCTGGTTTCAGCTTCCAGTTGTGACCCTTGTCCTGTTGTCCCTCTCTGGAACATCCTATCTCTGTCCACCTTGTCTATTCACCCGCAGTAGTATCTTGTATGTCTGTATCATGTTCCCTGAACCTTCTGTCCTCAGTGTCGTCAGTCCGATTTCCCTTAACCCTTCCTCGTACGGACATTCCTTGAGCTTGGGACTAGGCTTGTTGCAAACCTTTGTACTTTTAATTCTTGACGTGCTTGACCAGGGTGTGGGTTCCGACTGGTGCTGCATTATCCAGGTATGGGCCTAACATACACAGTGTACAGTGTCTTGAACGATTCCTTATTAAGGTATCGGAAACGCTATTCTCAGGTTTGCCAGGCGCCCGTATGCTGCAGCTGTTATTTGGTTGATGTGTGCCTCCTGTGATGTGTTGGTGTTATGTTCACCCCAAGGTCTTTCTCCGGAGTGAGGTCTGTAGTCTTTGTCCACCTAGCCTTTTACTCTGTCTGCGGGTCTTCTTTGACCCTCCCCAAACTTCATGACTTTGCATTGGCTGGATTGAATTCGGAAGCCAGTTACTGGTCCACAGTCCAGCCCTCCTCAGGTTCTCTTTGCAGTCCTGCCTCATCTCGTCCGATTTATTTCTTCTCATCAACTTCAACGTCATCTGTTGAAGGGGGACACTTCAGAGTCTTTTCCTTCCAGCATGTCGTTCACATTATCAAAAAATTGCACTGGTCTAGAACTCTGACCCTTGTGGGAACCCGCTAGTTACAGGCGATCATTCTGATACCTCTTCAAGTACCATGGACTCGTTGTTGCCTCCTGTCAGGTATTCATTATCCATTGCAGATCTGCCCTTTACTTTTACGTGTGCCTGATTCTCCAGCTTCTGCACTTCTCTTGTGGGGAAACTGTGTCAATGGCCTTCCTGCAGTTAGGAAACGCAATCTACCCAACCCTCTCTCTCGTGTCTTACTGTGTGTGTGTGTGTGTGTGTGTGTTGTGTGTGTGTGTGAGTGTGTGTTTGTATGTGTGTGTATTTAACAATTTGCATTCACCTATTTGTGGGGCATGGGTCGAGTCTTAGCTCTGGCCCCGATCTTCAACGGTTGTATTGGGACTCTCTCTTCCCTGACTCCATGTGCTTTACATACTCGTCTTAAATTCTATGTATGGGTCCCGCCTCCACTACGTCTCTTTCTAGGCTATTCCACTACCTGACAACTCTATGACTGAAGAAATACCTCCTAAATCCTTTGACTTATTGCCAGAGTCTTTCACTTCCAATTGTGGGACACCACGTGACAACATGTCAGCTGTATTCTCTTGGGTAGAGACATGGAGAAAGAGATAATCTCTCTGTCATCTCTTTTTATTTCTGCTACTCTTGTTCTGTACATAGGAACCAACTTACTCTTATTATTTTATTAACCATGGAGAACTGCTTCATTATCTCCAGCTCACGGTTTTTTTAATAGTGAGATGATCAAGTACTTTGTTGAGATAGACAGCTAGTTTTGAACTACATAGAGTGCTGTCAGTTCCAATTGTGGTACGTTTGACTTTGAAGTAATTAGTGTACTTCCTTCAGCCATTACTCATGTAAGCGTACAGCGCCATACTCTGGTTGATGAATCACAAAACACATGTAATGTGTAATTGTTTCCATCTTGACTATTTGTCTGGGGAAATGTAATTTGATGAAGTTCGCTTAAATCCTTGGATATTTCATCCCCATGCTTTACTCATTTCTTGAGGCAATTTCTCATACCATCCTATTTTGAGTTTCTTGCTTTCTTGCTTACGCATTTTAACTTTATGGTAATTGGTGAGACGAGTATAGATGGGATCAAAACATTGTGTCTTCTGACGTAAACTACGTTTTAGTGCGTGTACTGCATATTTATTGTTTATCTTTTTGAGACTCTAAGTATATTCTGTGTGTTCCAATTAGTCCCAGCATATTGTTGCAATCAGGAATTCAGCTTCAGGGAAATTTCTTTGATAATTTCCCTTAATTGCTTTGAATTTGTATTCCTACATTCCTTAGAGTCTTATTTGTTCTTTCTTCCTTGTTTACTTCTCTGTCTAAGGATTTCAAATCCTCCTCTTTATTCACTTCTTCCCTTTAAGATTGTCCAAAGAAACTGTTTTTTTAAGATTACTTTGAGGGACTTTCAGTTTCTTATATGTGTATTTAGAGTGCTTAGTTAAGAATGGAGTGGATGTTGCACCAAATAATTAACTGATTTGAAACGATAAGTTTTCACAGGACTTTGAGGATCTGTGGATTTTCAGGCCACAAGAATCGAGTATAATCTCTATCTATTTCTTGTAGTCCGACTCTTAAGAAAGCTTTGGAAATATCAGCCGTGTAGGCTTGTGGGTTTGAGCGCGAAATTTCATAAGCAAGTCTCGAGTTCCAGTGAGTGTGGGTCGGTCATCAGGTACAGTCATTAGACTTCTACATCTTTATTTGCACGTGGCTGCAATGGTTATAACACGTTGTGGAGTGGTTTCAGAATCTTTTTCTTGGGGGACTCCATGGTGCGGGGAGATAATGAGCTTCTGTCTTCAACTTATCTTCGACTATTTCCTCAATGATTTATTGACCAACGTTCTTGTTATGATATTTATCATCGACCAGTCAGCAGCTCGGGATTCTTCCTTAGCTCATGTATTTGTGCTGTTCATTCTGTCCGAAAGCCAAGCCGTATACTTGCTAGGCCAGAGGTGGCGGATTTTATTTCCATGGTAACATACCCAATACTGTCCTTCTTTATATTAGACTGTCCAAATATTGAGTTATAAGTCTGAGCTCTTGTGGGCTTGTTTATTTACATCAATTCTTATCGCATCTAATCCCACAAACTTATCAACTGGTTCATTTCATTTCTTCCAGTAATGATATTTTGCTGTGGTAATGATCAGCGGTTATTCTCGTAACTAGTACATTTTTCCAACTGAATCAAAATCAGTTCTTTCCCACTTTGAGAGGGAATGGGTCCAATATCCATGTGGCGAATGCGTTTTCTGCAAGTGCTACATCTTGGTTACTTACTTATTTTGCACAAAAACAGTGATAATTAATCCTTGCAATGATTAAATTCAATTGGGAATAATTTGTCCGTCTGTATGTCAGGGACAGGCTAACTGACCTTAGCTGCTTTCAGTGCTGCAACTGTTTCTTTTTATCCTGGGACTGCACAGATTAGGCAAATCATCTTCCACCAGAGCTTCTACTGTATTTTTCTGTTCAAGTCAAGTGTGATTCTGGCTAGGTCATATGTGTTTACCAGATTGTGGAAAAAACCAGCTGCTTTATATAACTGTATGATGGACATTGGGTTTGTTTTTCAGTTTCTGCAACATGTTCTTCTTATGAAGGACCTTTTGTGAGCCTGGATAAAATAATGTTAGCACATGGGTTTGTGTAATTTATTAGATAATCAAATCGAGCTTAATCAGGAGAGCAGTTGCTTTTAAACTTATCTCTAATTTAATGCTGTTGCTTGTTGATTTACTGATTCTGTGGAAGTCTTCTGCTTGTTCGGCAAAAGTATTTGGGCATAATGCTGTTATGATGCATACCTTGCATTTAAAACACTTCTTCAATGAGCATTTTCTCTTGTGCCTCACATAAACACTTGATGCACCTTTTCAGCTGATGAACACGTTGTTTACGTGCCTCCATTGATGTGTATTGAATACAATTCTGTGCCCAATGTGTTCCATCACAAAAGTACACATTTTGGATGTGCGTTTATGTGGACAGTCTGATCACTGTCTGTTGCATTCACAGCTTGATATAGCCTATATTGGATTTCCGATTATGTGGTTTAGCGGGAGTAGATATACTTTTTTATATGAGTTGAAGGTTTGTTATCCACTGGTTTTGTGGATTTTTCATCTTGTTCTCGTTGTGGCATGCATGAAATATTGTTTGTAAACATTGCTAATTTCTTACAATGAATTAGGTTATAGAAATGCATATTTAATCGTTCAATAGTTTTGGTGACAACTTATCCTGTAACAATACCACTGATAAACACAATACAGTGCTTAGGTCATAGTTAGCACCTAGAGATTGAGACATTGTCTAATGTGATTCTAAATGCCTGAAGTCTGAAAAACAATGCTTGGGTGGCTTCATGCTTGATATAAGACTGATGTCTAACTCTGGCCTTTCGCATCAAATGTATGTGTCGGCTAAGACACAGAAGGTCTATTTTGATAATTACCTTTTAACCACCGAAAATGGACTTAATCAGTTTTAGTAGGGTTCTCCCTTCATAAAGGTAATTTAAGGATAATTGAACCTTTGCATTCTCATCTATGTCAGTTCTGAATTTACTATGGATTGATAACACTAATGAATTCTTCATAATTATGACCTTGGAATTAGTTAAATGACAAGGCTATGTAAGGTAGTGGACACTTGTTGTTGTTGCAGTGTAGCTGGTGTTTGACCACTAGTTACAGTAGGTCTCTGTGGACAGTGTTTTGTGGAGATTGCCTGTACTCCTGTCCAAAACGTAAATTTCTCGATACTAAAAGTATCCAATACATTTTTAATTTCATTCTTCTCAGATGGTCTGATTCATGAATTCTTTTCATAATGGTATAGTCTGAATTAATTATTTCCAGACGTTGTGTAGTCTTTCAAATTTGGCCTCAAGATATCAAATCCTATGTTTGTATCTTGAATTATCCTGTGACAGACGAAATTAGATTTTTAATTTTGGTATCTTAGTTGTAAAAGCTGAAAACTGAGTTTTCAAACAAGCCATTTAATGGTATTCTGAAAATTCTAGCACCACACTTAGAGTGTTTAATAAAAACATGTTAATGCTATAAACAGCTGATTTTTGTTATGTTAAGTTCAGCAATAACCGTGTCAGACACTTCTGTCCCACCTAAGCTTAACCTCAGGGTCAATGTCATGAAGGGTACAGTGTACATTTGGCTGGTGTTTATGGCTTGAGTTTGCTGTGTCGCCTGGACCACGATGATATGATTATATCGTAAATAATCGTTATACATTCATCACTAGCCACTCTAATTGTCACTGTATACTGTAAATCACCGTGTATATTACTTACACATATATAATATGTCACTGTTAATATGTATTTGAAAGCTTACACTATTTATATAAGTTCTTTAAATAACTGGTATAATTATAAGAAACAAACTTTAACACAATTTGTCTCTTTATTTCTGTTTAATAAACATTATAAACAATATGTGTATATACACTCAGACAAATGAACATCTGTTGGGTTGTTGTTGTCTTAGTCAGCTGGTTTTCGAGATTCGAGCAGTGGTTGCAGGGTGCATCCACCGTTTATTGTTGGGTGAGTCACCTGCTCCCGTTTTCTTGGGGAAAGCTGGGTGAGCTCCGTTTTCTTTGGTACCCATTCTTGTGATTGTGAGTCTGGAGGGACTCATTTTTACTGATTTAAATTGTAAAACACTAGTTTCACAGCTTTTTTTCGTAAGGACCTTGTATCGTAGGTATTTGTACACTGTAGTACACATATTTGGGCCAGAGTGTGGCCTTTATTCGTCGAGCACGACCAAAAGTTGAGAAATGCTTTACCAGCTTAAGTTTAAATATAGGGAAATTTAACTTAGAAGACAGCTCATTGCCTCCTTGCACAGCCACCCTGCAAACGAGGTCGTGAGAAGTGTCGATGTCTTTCCTCAACGGGCTGAAATGAGTTATAATTTGTAACAATAAAATAACCCTAGGGGGTTGTTATGTCTGCTATTTCATTCACTGATGGCTGACAAACTTACGTGTGTTGACTCATAAGTCCGCCCTTAAGCCGACTATAGGTTGATTAAAACTCCTGCAACGCAAGATCTGCACATCCCTGTATTACAGAAATTCTAACCTAACTTGCTCTTGTAGCGTGAAGTATGGTGTTCTTTCACACCTTCGGACAGGTATCGGTCGACTTGATAGGTGATTGATAGAAGTGAAGTGTCCTTGGATGTTCCACGTCTTCATAGTTAGGAATTGCGCACAAGGTACACTTGTTCCAAAGGATTGGTATTTATTGTTCACAGTTTATCCACTAAGAAGCAGATCACACTTGTATGTAAGTGTTTATTGTGTTTTGTGAGACACCCCCCCCCCCCCCCCCCCCCCCCCCCTTTGTTTCACTAAGCACACAGATTGTTCTTGTGGTTATCCTGGAGTCATAGTCACTCTATCTAGAGTCAAAGTATTTGAAGATGCCCAATGCCCCACGCCGTCACTGCCCCCAGCACAAAAAAAAGCTGACCTAGTACTTTTGCTTCCTTGCCACTTGCAGGATTTTCCTTATTGTCTGCTAAGGTAAGAGATGTACGGTCTCTTATTAAAATTCACTCTGCAACACTGGGACTGCAAAAGGTGCGGCGGTTCGCTTGACATACTGGTATGCTTCTGGGGTCAATTACTTGCTGTAAGCAGTAAACAAGATGTTTGCCCTTCTGAGAGGGCGGGGCCCCTCAGGGCTAAAGGGGCTCTGAAGGGCGCTTGAAGGGGCTGGATGGGGGCTGATTACTCTCCTCCTGGAGAAAATTTTCCCAGTAGGTTTTTATTCGCTTTTTTAAGGTGGTTGTATGTATATAATATTTTTGTCATTAAAGGTAAAACGAAAAAAAAGATAAAAATATTTATTATAATCGTGCAGGTAGGTGCTTATGGTTGGTCCAAGTTTCATGCTGGTAGAATCTGCGTTTTAAATTGGCTGCCCCTTGATATGAGCTCGTTATCGCCCTTTCCTCTATGTGGGGCATTGGTGGGAGATTTTTCAAGCATGGCTAGGACCGCCTTACAATCAGTCGGCCAATGGTTCTCTCTCTCGTCTCTCTCTCTCTTCTCTCTCTTCTCTCTCTCCTCTCTCTCTCTCTCTCTTCTCTCTCTCTCTTCTCTTACAGCCTCGTTCTGTCTCGTTTCTAGCCTTCGTATTTTTTTCGTATGCACGTTTTGGAAGAGCGCGAGGAGCACGTTTTCGTTGTTGTTGTAGAAACATACATCTTGTTCACTGTGGAATCTACGTTCTAGTGTTTTATAAGAAAATTTTATATATTTAACAATTTCTGGTTGTGTGATGTAAGTCATCATTTTCAGGCCGTGGTCAGAGTCTAACTTTCGATTCACGTGTAACTATTCAGATTGCCCAATCAACATACTTAATTGTCATTTCAAATATATGGAAGCTGTTGAACTCAGATTCGTAATTTGGGATTTGTTTTTTAAACTCTCTGGCAGGGACAAGTGTTATTCCAGTTACATCGTGTTTGTAACATTATGTTTCTTGCTTACTTATGTGCAGTGTTTGCCAGCTGCTGCGTGCTGCTAATCGTCCTTGGCATTGGGTTGCTCATTGTTAAGCAACCTTTGTTTTCCATTTCTGATGTTGAGGGGTTAGATCTATTAGGGGCTTGTTTGGTGAGTCAGTCACAAACTGATACTCCTTGTATATCACATATTAATTCTTATTGCTTAGTACTAGAGTAACTATAAAGTAACGGCATGATGGTATAGGGTAAAGGTGTTGTTCTTTGTTTAGACAAGTTCATTATAAAGTGTGTTCGTAGAATAAGTGTAAATTTCCTGTTGGTAAATAGCATTCTTTATTCGAATATAAAGACTTGAGTTCTTTACTTTTTTATCATATATATTTAAAATTAATAATCTTAGTGTATACTTTTCTCTCTTGCTATAACCCTATCTTTATGTTCTGCTTAAAAGAGTTAATTTACTTCAAGGTAGTAAGTTTATGTACAAATAAATGATCGAATTGATTGTCTTAACACAACTTGACTCAGGCTTGTTTGCCGGGGAGAAGTTGACTCGGGTTTGTTGCAGGGAGAAATTGACTCGGGTTTGTTGCCCAGGGAGATAGTTGACTCGGGTTTGTTGCCAGGGAGAAGTTGATAGGGTTGTTGCCAGGGAGGAAAGTTTGACTCGGGTTGTTGCAGGGGGAAAGAAGAAGTTAGTCTCGGTTTGTTGCCGGAGAAAGTTGACTCGGGTGTGTTGCCAGGGAGAAAGTTGACTCGGGTTGTTGCAGGGGATAAGTTTGACTCGGGTTTGTTGCCAGGAGAAGAAAAGTTGATCGGGTTTGTTTGCCAGGGAGAAAGAAAGTTGAACTCGGGTACATGTTGCAGGGAAGAAAGTTGACTCGGGTTTGTTGCAGGGAGAGTTGACTCGGGTTGTTGCATGGAGAAAGTTGACCGGAGGTTTGTTGCAGGGGATAAAGTTGATGACTCGGGGTTTTTGTTGCAGGGAGAAGAAAGTTTGACTCGGGTTTGTTGCAGGGAGAAAGTTGACTAGGGTTTTTGCCAGGGAGAAAGTTGACTCGGGTTTGTTGCCAGGGTGAAAGTTGATCGTGAGTTTGTTGCCAAGGGAGAAAGTTTGAATAGGGTTTGTTGCCAGGGAGAAAGTTGACTCGGGGTTGTTGCCAGGGAGATGAAAGTTGACTCGGGTTTGTTGCCAGGGAGAAAAGTTGGACTCGGGTTTGTTGCCAGGGGAGAAAGTTTGATCGGGTTTGTTGCCAGGGGGAGAAGTTGACTCGGGTTTTGTTGCCGGGAGGAAAGTTGACTCGGGATTGTTGCAGAGGGAGAAAAAGATGCTCGGTGTTTGTTGCAGGGAGAAAGTTGCCTCGGGTTTGTTGCCAGGGAGAAAGTTGACTCGGGTTTGTTGCAGGAGAAACTTGACTCGGGTTTTGATTGCAGGGGAGGAATATTGACTCGGGTTTGTTGCCAGGGAGAAAGTTGACTCGGGTTTGTTGCCAGGGGAGAGATAGTTGACTCAGTTTGTTGCCAGGGAGAAAGTTGACTCGGGTTTGTTGCCAGTGGAGACGTTGACTGGGTGTGGTGCCAGGGAGAAAATGGACTGGGTTGTTGCCAGGGAAGAAACTTGACTCGGGTTTGTTGACCGGGGAGAAAGTTGACTCGGGGTTTGGTGTTGCCAGGGAGAAAGTTGACTCAGGGTTGTGCCAGGGAGAAAGTTGGACTCGGGGTTTGTTGCAGGGAGAAAGTTGACTCGGGTTTTTTGCAGGGATAAAGTTGACTCGGGTTTGTTTGCCAGGGAGAAACGTTGACTCGGGTTGTTGCGGGGGAGGGAAAATTGACTGGGTTTGTTGCCAGGGAGAAAGTTGAATCGGGTTGTTGCCAGGAGAAAGGTTGACTCGGTTTGTTGCCAGGGAGAAAGTTGACTCGGGTTTGATTTGCCAGGGAGAAAAGTTGACTCGGGGTTTGTTGCCAGGGAGAAAGTTGACTCGGGTTTGTGCCAGGGAGAAATTGACTCGGGTTTGTCTGCCGGGGTGAAAAGTTGACTCGGGTTTGGTTTGCCAGGGAGAAAGTAGACTGGGTTTGTTGCCAGGGAGAAGTTGACTCGGGTTTGTTGCCAGGAGAAGTTGACTCGGGTTTTGTTATGCCAGGGAGAAAGTTGACTCGGGTTTGTTGCTGGGAGAAAGTTGACTCGGGTTGTTGCAGGGAGAAAGTTGACTCGGGTTTGTTGCCAGGGCGAAGTTGACTCGGGCTTTGTTTTGGCCAGGGAGAAGAAAGTTGACTGGGGTTTGATTGCCAGGGAGAAGAGTTGACTCGGGTTTGTTGCCAGGGAGAAGAAAGTTGACTCGGGTTTGTTGCCAGGGAGAAAGTTGACTCGGGTTTGTTGCCAGGGAGAAAACTTGACTGGGTTTGTTGCAGGGTGGAAAATTGACTCGGGTTTGTTGCCAGGGAGAAAGATAGACTCGGGTTTGTTGCAGGGAGAAAGTTGACTCGGGTTGTTGCCAGGGAGAAAGTTGACTCGGGTATGTTGCCGGGGGAAAGTTGACTCGGGTTTGTTGCAGGGAGAAAGTTGACTGGGTTTTGTTATTGCCCAGGGAGAAAAGTTGATCGGGTTTGTTGCCAGGGAGGGAAAGTTGACTCACCGTTGTTGCAGAGAATAAACTTGACTCAGGGTTTGTTGCAGGGAGAACTTTTACTCAGGTTGTTGCCAGGGGAAAGAAACCTTTACTCAGGTTTGTTGCCAGGGGAACCTTGACTTGGGTTTTGGTGTCTAGTGCCAGGGAAAACTAGACTCAGGTTTGTTGCCAGGGAGGAATTGACTTCAGGTTTGTTGCCAGGAGAAAAACTTGACTCAGGTTTGTTGCCAGGAAAAAATTGACTCAGGATTGTTGCCAGGGAGGAAACTTGACTAGGCTTGTTGCAGGGGAGAAAAACTTGATCTGGTTTGTTGCCAGGGAAAATACTTGACTTTCAGGTTTGGTGCCAGGGAAAACTTGGACTCAGGTTTGTTGCCAGGGGAGAAACCTTTACTCAGGTTTTGTTGCCGGGAGAAGAAACTTGACTCAGGCTTGTTGCCTAGGGGAGAAACCTTGACCAGGTTCTGTTGCCAGGGAAAAAACTTGGGACTCAGGTTTGTTGCAGGGTAATTGACTAAGGTTTGTTGCCAGGGAGAACTTGACTCAGGTTTGTTGCCAGGGGAAAAACTTGACGATGGTTTGTTTTCCAGTGGAAATCTTGACTCAGGTTTGTTGCCAGGGAAAAACTTGACTCTGGTTTGTTGCCAGGGAGAAACTTTACTCGGTTTGTTGCCAGGGGCATACTTGATCAGGCTTGTTTGCCAGGGAGAGGAAGACTTTGACTCAGGTTTTGTTGCAGGGAAAAACTTGACCTCTGGTTTGTGCCAGGAGAGAGATGAACGTGGGTTCAACTTTTTGGCAACTATGTTTAAATATTTTTTTTTATTAGAATTGTAAACAATGGAGGTCTGTCTGGGATCCACGAGTTAGAGGGTCACTTGCTAAGTAGGTCCAAGAAGGAACAAATACAGAAATCAAAGGTTCTCGCAATCATGTATGGGAAAGATTGTTTGTTTTATGCTTAGCCAGGAAGATGGACTAACTTTCCTTTCACTAACTTTGACTTGATGTACCACTAACAAGGGCAGTCCTACGTTCGCTGGGGAGGATGGTATTTCTTACAAATATCAGATTGTATGTCGAAGTACCAGGTAACCCTCACTTGAACTATATAACATGAGCTATGTAACTGTGGAGCTCCCAAATCTTGGACCAACAGCCTTATCTTTCCCATTCCAAACGCCCTATCAACAAAACCCTTTACGCCTAATATCTCTTACCAGCTTGCTTGTGTAAAACATTCAAGAGGATGATTCTTAATCGTCTCAAGCACAGAATTAAACAAATGTTGTCTCCCCGGTTGCTCACCAACTACTTTCCTTAACCTTAAAGAGTTTTGATGTAGCAACGACATGTATTCATTAGCGAAATTGCCAGAATGGTTGTTGGGGATGGCTTCTCCGCTGGATTAAGGCTTCCTGTTCCCAATAGAAAGTCGGTTGTGTTGTTTCCAGCGACATAGAAGTTTTTGAATTAGGAAAACCCACATGGAGGTGTGCTCAGTCCCACCTTATTCTGTTATATTCTAAATAATGCTTTACTTAATACTATGCCTAGCCAGTCCCATCATTAATGAGTAGTTTGCTGATATATAATGATTCACACCACCGGATTCTCCAAAACCTAAAACATCCTTAACTATGTACTAGCTCGTGTCAGGGACCTGGGGTTGTAATCTCTACTGATAAATACAAGATACTCAACAGGGTCCTCCTCGACAGAAAGGCACAGTTCGCCAGATCCAGTTGTATGATGGGTCTCTTCTAAGAATATGTAAACCAGATACAGGTATCTAGGCTTAGAGGTACCCACTACTTGGGAACTGATGTAACGAGATTTGTTGCCAATACAATGAAAGCTGAGAGCACTTAGAGTTGTGGCAGGGTTTATCCCAGTTATGGTGTAATGTTAAAATTGTGAAAATAATGTATCTTGCTTATATTAGATCATGGTGAATATGCAGCGTCTCTGTTGCTCTTCTGTCTAAACTGGAAGATTGGAGGGCTGGAAAAACTGCAGACGAGCAATGAGGATCATCCTAGGATGCCCCGTACTGCCAAAAATTTTAAATATGTTGAAAGAACTTGAAATTTCCAAACATCAGAGATCGATGTTCGGATAGAAAATATCCTCTTGGGGTCAATATGCTTTAGGCTATAGCCCATTCAAACCCTTGCACAGAAGCCTCAAATTTCCTCAGCATGGTGAACACCCTCCAGATGGATAGAAAAAAATGGAACCCGATCCGCATGAAACCTGGCTACATGATCTATGTAAGTTAGGAAACAGCAGCGCTTCCCGCTCCTTGGCGATATTACCATGTTCCTAATTACCATTCCTCCATTTCCCCAAACATTCTTCTAAAATCACAACCAAGCTTCGCCTTTGAAGTGGTTTTTGTTTCCAAGCCAAACTAGATGCCTAAAGCTGTATTGTAACTTGTCACACAGAACATTCACAAATTATTTTTTGTTGATGGGTTCTGTTCACTAGTCCACTGGTGCAGCTGTAGTGTGCTGTTGTCATACAGGAGTGATGGCTCTCGTAAAAATAATTGATGCACGCATCAATAACTGGGATATTCTCCCTTTCAAACAGAACTGTTTGACAATACTTCTTGCACTCAAATGCAATCCATGTATGTAAGGTTGACAATTTTTTGTATCTGATTCTCTGTCATCCATAAATGCTCTCAAACTCATTAAGTATAAATTGTGGCATGTTAGTGTCAGAAGCCAGACACGGGTATGTTAGGGTTGTGGACAGTGGAATCAGAGGCACATGCTATGGAGTCCATCTCAACACTGGTCTTAGATAGATGCATGTCAGAATGATGTATTGGCTAAGTTATACTCTATCAGAGGGGAGTAGAGTACAATCTTGGGTTGTCAGTTAGGTGTTTGAGAGTAATTTTACGGAAGAACTTCAATATAATTTTATTTACTTATGGACTCAGGGAGACTGACACCAGGTCAGTCCACTATCATATTCTATTCATGCTGGAGGGGACCAACATGTCCTATGGTGCATACAAAAATTAAAGCGACTCTTGGATGGCACTACAGCCGGCTCCGGTGGGTTACAAGTATCTTTGGCAGGTTAATTCACATCCAACCAGATGTAGACCAAACGAATTGTAAATTTTGCGATGGGAACTAATTGTCAACCCTGCGTCTTTATGTACTGGAGTGCGTCAACACCCATGCATAATTTTGTATGGAGTGTGACAATTAGTAAAATTTAGAGACAATCACCTCAGAAATGTTCAAGAAATGGCAAATATTTTAGCCACAGAGGTGTATTGCAAACCATTCAGGGAAAAATACCCTGACTTTGGCTCACTGTAAATAAAAACATTTCACGTGTTGTGTGTGTGTGTGTGTGAGTGTGTACCTCACATATTTGTACTCACCTATTGGGGTAGAATTGCAGGGGTCGAGTCATAGCTCCTGGCCCCCTCTTCAGTTGGCCACTACTGGGTCATCTTCCTGCTCCATGAAGCTTTATCATACCTCTTCTTAAGCTATGAATGGATCCTGGCTTCCTCCACATCACGCTTTCAAAACTATTCCACTCTGGCTATCTGTGGAGAAAATTTTCTCAGGAGGGGGTATCGCCCCTTCAGCCCTTCAGGCCCCTTTAAGCCCTGAGGGGCACAGCCCTCTCTGGAAGAAGGGCAAGCGTCTTGTTTATTGCTACAGTGAGTTTAATTGTTCAACAGATGCCGTACGAGTATGCGACGTGGTCAAGTGACCGCGCTCCTTGCAGGATGTTGCTGGGTGTATTGTATTTTAATAAGTGGGGAAAATGCATTCTCTTACTTTAAGCAGGACATTTAAGTAAATCCTGAACCCACTTTATTACCATTGGTTAAGATAGGTGGACATTGTTGTCTATGGCTTAAGACAGCTAGAATCAACATTCTGATTTGCTTCATCGAGGAAGTGGCAAAGGAAGCAAAAGTTACTAAGGACAGCTTTTTTTTTTGTGTAGGGGGAGTAAAGTAACGGGCGTGGGGGTGCTGTGGCATCTTCAGATTACTTTTGGACTCTACTGAGAGTGACACTGACGCCAGGATAACCAACAAAAGACGATCTGTGCGTTAGTGTGTACAAAGTGTCTCAAAAACACAATAAATACTTAGTGACAGTGTGATCAGCTTCTTTAGTGATAAGATTGTGAACAATAAAGACAAATTCTTGTGGAATAGTGTAAAGTGTGTGTTTTCCTAGACTATGGAAGACGTGGACTCCCAGGACAACTTCAGCTTCTATCAAGTCAACGATATCTGTGCGAAGGTGGTGTAGGAACACCATAGCTCACGCTACAAGAGCAGGTAGGTTACAATTTCGGTTGTAAGTAACGGCGGACTGCGCAGTCTCTTGAGTCGCTAGGAGTTTTAATAAAACCTATAGTCGGCAGTTAGGTGCGGACTTTTGGGTCCACACAAGTAAGTTTTGTCAGCCATAGTGAATGAAATTATGCTGACATAACACCCACTAGGGGTAATTTTTAATCTTACTAATTATAATCTCTTTACTGACCGTTGAGAGGATGACTTCGGACAGCTTCTCAAGGAACCTGTCTGCAGGGGCGTGGTGCAGGCCGATGAGCTGTCTTTCTAAGTTACATAATACTCTTTAAACTTAGCTGGTATGCCATTTCTCAACTTACTCTGTGATTGAAGAATACTTTCTAACATCCTGTGATTCATCTGAGTCATCAACTTCCAACGTGACCTTGTTGCTGTGTCATATCTCTGAAACATTCTGTCTCTGTCCACCTTGTCTAGACTTCTTGGGTGGTATTTTTTTATTCTTTAGATGTCTTCCATATTTCTTCTACATCCTGTGTCGTCATGCCGATTTCCCTTAACTCTCCTCGTATGATATACCCATTAGCTCCGGGGACTAGTCTTGTTGCAAACCTTTGCACTTTCTTAGTTTCTTTACGTGCTTGGCTAGGTGTGGGTTCAAAAACAGGTGCTGCATTCTCCAATATGAGCCTAACGTACACAGTGTACAGGGGGTCCTCTACGATTCCTTATGTAAAGATGTTGGAATGCTGTTCTGTGTTTGCTAGGGGCCCATATGCTGCAGCAGTTATTTGTTAGTTGATGTGTGCTCAGGAGACGTGCCTGGTGTTATATCACCAATAGTTCATTTTCATTTGAGTGAGGTTTTGTTATCCTCTGGCCCCCTGAAGGTACTTCGTCTGCTGTTTTTCTATGGCCCTTCCCCAATATTCTTGACTTTCCACATGGGGGGGGTGAAACTACTGGTGTCAGTGGCTGGGAAGCAAGCATGCTGCCTGCAGATCTCTTTGTAGTTCTGCCTCGGTTCTGGTCCGATTGTATTCTTCTAATCTCTTCACATCATCTGCATTCAGAGGACAGTCGGAGTCTATCTTCGTTATGTCGATCACAAATAACAGAAAACAGCATGAGTCCTGGGACTGGACCCCTGTGGAACCCCACCGTCACAGGCGGCCCACTCTGAACCTCGCTAGTACAATTAATCGGGCTGTCTTCCGACAGGTATTCCTGGCCATTGTAATGCCTTCCTGGCATCCCAAGCCTGGTCCTCCAGTTTTTTGCACTCTTTCTCTTGATGTGGAACTCTGTCAAACGCCTTCTTACAGTCAAGAAAATGCAATCTACCAACTCTCTCTCTTGTCTTACTGCTGTCACCATGTCATAAGAACTCCAGGTAGGTTTGTGACCAGGATTTTCCATCCTTCAATGTGAAACCGTGTTGGCTGGCTGTTGATAAGCTCATTTCTGTCTAGGTGTTCACCACTATTCTGATAATTTTCTCCATACTTGCATACTTCATGTCAGTGACATGGTCTGTAGTTTAGTGTTCTTGTCTGTTCTTTTTTTAAATTTGGGACTATATTTGCTGTATTCATACTTCAGGCAATCTCCTGTTTCGATAGTTTGTGATGAATATTGTTGTTAGGGATTCACATAGCGCCTTGTTCCTCTCTCAGGAACCACTTGTAGAGTTGTTATCAGGTTCCCTTCGCTTTGAGGTATCTAACTCACTCAGTCGCTCTTACTTCTTCCTCGGTTGTATGTATTGTGTCCAACACTTGGTGGAGTCTCAAACTCTCCTTTCTGGAGTCCCTTCTGTCTCTACTGTGAACACTTCTTGAATTATGCCCCCCTTTCAGGACCCATGGTGAAATGTGTGCTTGTGTGTGTGCATGGTTTGTATGCTCGCTGTGTGTGTGCGATAGTGTGTACCACCTAATTGTTCTCACCTAATTGTGGTTGCAGGGGTCGAGACTAGCTCATGCCCCGCCTCTTCACTGATCGCTACTGGATCCCTCTCTCTCTCGCTACCTGAGTTCTTTGTATACCTCTTCTTAAAACTATGTATGGTTCCTGCCTCCATACTTCACTTGCTAGGATATTCCACTTGCTGACAACTCTATGATGAAGAAATACTGCCAAACGTCCTGTGACTCGTCTGGTTTCAGCTTCCAGTTGTGACCCTTGTCCTGTTGTCCCTCTCTGGAACATCCTATCTCTGTCCACCTTGTCTATTCACCCGCAGTAGTATCTTGTATGTCTGTATCATGTTCCCTGAACCTTCTGTCCTCAGTGTCGTCAGTCCGATTTCCCTTAACCCTTCCTCGTACGGACATTCCTTGAGCTTGGGACTAGGCTTGTTGCAAACCTTTGTACTTTTAATTCTTGACGTGCTTGACCAGGGTGTGGGTTCCGACTGGTGCTGCATTATCCAGGTATGGGCCTAACATACACAGTGTACAGTGTCTTGAACGATTCCTTATTAAGGTATCGGAAACGCTATTCTCAGGTTTGCCAGGCGCCCGTATGCTGCAGCTGTTATTTGGTTGATGTGTGCCTCCTGTGATGTGTTGGTGTTATGTTCACCCCAAGGTCTTTCTCCGGAGTGAGGTCTGTAGTCTTTGTCCACCTAGCCTTTTACTCTGTCTGCGGGTCTTCTTTGACCCTCCCCAAACTTCATGACTTTGCATTGGCTGGATTGAATTCGGAAGCCAGTTACTGGTCCACAGTCCAGCCCTCCTCAGGTTCTCTTTGCAGTCCTGCCTCATCTCGTCCGATTTATTTCTTCTCATCAACTTCAACGTCATCTGTTGAAGGGGGACACTTCAGAGTCTTTTCCTTCCAGCATGTCGTTCACATTATCAAAAAATTGCACTGGTCTAGAACTCTGACCCTTGTGGGAACCCGCTAGTTACAGGCGATCATTCTGATACCTCTTCAAGTACCATGGACTCGTTGTTGCCTCCTGTCAGGTATTCATTATCCATTGCAGATCTGCCCTTTACTTTTACGTGTGCCTGATTCTCCAGCTTCTGCACTTCTCTTGTGGGGAAACTGTGTCAATGGCCTTCCTGCAGTTAGGAAACGCAATCTACCCAACCCTCTCTCTCGTGTCTTACTGTGTGTGTGTGTGTGTGTGTGTGTTGTGTGTGTGTGTGAGTGTGTGTTTGTATGTGTGTGTATTTAACAATTTGCATTCACCTATTTGTGGGGCATGGGTCGAGTCTTAGCTCTGGCCCCGATCTTCAACGGTTGTATTGGGACTCTCTCTTCCCTGACTCCATGTGCTTTACATACTCGTCTTAAATTCTATGTATGGGTCCCGCCTCCACTACGTCTCTTTCTAGGCTATTCCACTACCTGACAACTCTATGACTGAAGAAATACCTCCTAAATCCTTTGACTTATTGCCAGAGTCTTTCACTTCCAAT
>NW_026507023.1:0-22457 GCF_026875155.1 Cherax quadricarinatus | reverse complement strand
GCCACAAAATAGAGCGAAACCCAACGTCAAGCCCTGGGATGATCTTGTCGGGGATCTCCCCTCGGGGCCAAACATCGTAAATCGCATTGTTTGAAAAAAATGACAGGATGGAAATGAAAACCCTTTCAAAACTAGGGAGGCCAACCCCATGATGAATCTTCAGGTCACTTTTCAATCTGGGCTGGGAATTTGCTGCACAAAACAGCACCTTTCAAGGCAGGTGAAATTGTGCCCCTAAAAAAATGTACAGAAAACCCCTTCACAGCACGCAAAAAACGGAGATAAAAACCTCAATTACTGGGAGCGCTGGGGTTTCCTAAACCTGTATTCGCGGGAAATGGGGGGGGAAGATCGTTTTATATACAACCTGGTTTTTCCAAGGGACTAGTCCCCAAACTTGCACTCAAAAATCACTACTCGAAAGAAAAAAGACTGGCAGACGATGCAACATCCCCCAAAAAAAAAATGGGGGGTGTCACTAACGTTAAGAGACCATACAATAAGTGTCGGGGGCCCGAGACTATTCAAGGCTCCAGCAAACATGGGGGGGATACCAACGACCCCTGGCAGTCCTCAAGCTGGCACTGGACAAGCACCTAAAGTCGGTTCCTGCCAGCAGGGCTGTGGCTGTACTTTGGGTTTGCGGCGCCACAGCAAACCGGTTGATCAGGCTCTGACCCCACCAGGGGGCCTGGTCCAGCCCGGGCCGGGGGGGCGTTGCCCCCCGGAACTCTTCCAGGAAAATCCGGGGGTAAACATGCACCAAGCGCTTGTGTGCAACATGTCCACGCGCGTGGTCGCAAATGTTGTAACCAGCACAGTGTGTCGCAACGTAACACAGCACAGTTTTCACAAAATGTAACAAAAAGCACAGTGTGGAAACAGTAAAACAGGGGTGTTCGCAACTGCTGTAACAAAGCACGGGGTTTGAAAACTGTACCCGCCATGTGTTGAAAACATGTAACACAGCACAGTGTGTCGCAAACTTTTGTAAAACACACGTGTGTCGCCAAATGTAAACGCGCAGTGTGTCACAAAGCTGTAACAAGACAGTGTGTTGCAACAGTACCACAGCCGTGTGTCCCCCAACATTAAACACAGCACAGGTGTTGCAACATGTAACAAGCCAGTGTGTCGCAAAAGAAACCAGCGCGTGTGCAAATGTAACACGCACGTGTTTGCAACTGTAACACACGCAGTGTGTCGCAACATGTAACACGCGCAGTGTTCGCAAACCTATAACACAGCGCAGTGTGTCGCAACATGTAACACAGCACAGTTGACGCAACATGCAACACAGCGCAATGTGTCACTGTAAACGCCAGGTTCGCAACGTGTAACAAGCACGTGCTCGCTCTTTTAAAACACAGCGCAGTGTGTTGAACATGTAAAACAGCGCAGTTTTGAACATGTAACACAGCGCAGTGTGTCGCAACATTTAACACAGTGCATGGTCGCAACATGCAACACGCCAGTGCGTCACAGTAAACCGGCAGTGTATCCAAATGTAAAAACCAGCGCAGTGTGTTGAAACATGTAACACAGTGCAGTGTGTTGCAACATGAAACACAGCGAAGTGTGTCCCCAAAAATGAACCCCAAGAGCAGTGTGTCACATGTAACACAGCTCAGTGTATCGCAACATGTCGTAACCGCGCTTGTGTCGCAAAAATGTAACACAGCAAGGTGTCGACATGTAACACAGCGCGTGTTTTGCAACATGAAACACAGCGCGTGTGTCACAAATGTAACACAGCGCAGTGTGTCGCAACAGTCCACGGCGCAGTGTTCCAAATGTAAACAGCGCGTGTTTGCAACATGTAACCGGCGTGTGTCGCAACATGTCCCCAAGCGAGTGTGTCACTTTACCACAGGCAGGGTGTCGCAACATGTAACACAGCACATGTGTTGTAACATGTACCAGAGCGCAGTGTGTTCAACTGTAACAGAAAAAGGGTGCACAGTAAAAAAGTGAGTGTGTCGCAAATGTAAACAGCGCAGTGTGTTGAACATGTAACACACGCAGTGGTTGCAAACTGAAAAACCAGGAGTGTGTTCAACATGTAACACACGCGTGTTCGCAACATGCAACACAGGGCAGTGTTTTAATGTAACACAGCGCAGTGTATCGCAAATTGTAAAAGCGCGTGTGTCGCAAAAGTAAAAAAGTGCAGTGGCGCAAATGTACCACGGGCCAGTGTGTCAAAAACATGACCACGCGCAGTGTGTCCAAATGAAACCAGACAGTGTGCACAAATGAAACCACAGCGCATGTGTAACAAATTTACCACAGCCAGTGTGTTGAAACTTCCCAGAGCGCAGTGTGTCGCAACTTTAAACAGTGCTGTGTCAATGTAACACAGGCAGGTTCGCAATGTAACACGGCAGGGGTTACCAGTAACCAGCGCAGTGTGTGCAAAAGAAACACAGCGCAGTGTGCGCAAATGTAACACAGACAGTGTGTCAAAAGTAACCCAAGTGCAGTGTGCACATGTAACACAGCACAGTGTCGCAAATGTAACCAGAGCAGGTGTGAAACATGAAAACACGTGCAGTGTGTGCAACAGTAACAAGCGCATGTGTAACAAATTGTAACACAGCACGTGTGTCACATGTAACACAGCACAGTGTGTCGCAACATTAACACAGCGCAGTGTGTCGAACATAAAAACCACGCAGGGTCGCAACAGAAACACAGCGCAGTGTGTCGAATATGAACACAGAGCGTGTGTCGCAACAGAAAACACAGCGGTGGACGCAACATGCAACACGCGCGTGTGTCACTTTTAACAAGCCAGTGTATGCAACATGTAACAGCACATGCGTCGCATATTTTACACGCGCAGTGTGTTGCAAATGAAAACACAGCGCAGTGTGCGCACTTTAAAACACAGGCGTGTGTCGCAACATTTTCACAGTGCATTGTCGCAACATGAAAGACAGCGCATGTGTACATTAACACAGCGCAGGTAGCAACATGTCAAAAACACGTGCGGGTTGCAAAAATGAAAAACCAGTCAGTGGTTGAAAAACATGTAACACAGGCAGTGTTGCAACATGCAACACAGCGGTGTGTCACATGTAACACAGCCCAGTGTATCGAACATGTCGAACCAGCCAGGTGTCAAAAACATGTAACACGCACGTGTGTCGAAAAAATGTAACACAGCCAGTTTGTTGAACTGTAACAAGGCAGGTGTGCAAATGAAACACAGCGGGGTTGTCGCAAATGTACCACAGGCAGTGTGTCACACATGTAACACACGCAGTTTTTTTTTGCAAAATGTAACAAGCGCAGTGGTGCCAACATGTACCACAGCGCAGTTGTCAAAAACATGTCCCACAGGCAGGGGTGTCGCAACATGAAAACACAGCACAGTGTGTTTAACATGTACCGGCGCAGTTTTGTCGCAACATGAACAGCACAGTGTGTCCATGTAACACAGCGCAGTGTGTCACGTAAACAGTGCATGTGTACATGTAAACACGCAGTGTATCGCAATAGTAAAAACACAGCCGTGGGGCGCAACATGTAAAAAAGTGCAGTGTGTCGCAAATGTACCACACGCATTGTCGCAACATGTACCACAGGCAGTGTGTGCAAATGTAAACAGCAAAGGTGTAAAAATTGTAACACAGCGCAGTGTTTGAACATGTACCAAGCGCAGTGGTCGAAATGAAACAGTGCAGTGTGTCACATGAACACAGCGCAGTGTTCGCAAAATGTAACCACGAGGTGTCACAAATGTAACACAGCGCAGTGTGTCGCAACTGAAACACAGCGCAGTGTGCGCAACATGTAAACGCACAGGTCACAACATGTAAGCGCGCAGTGTGCCTGAACACAGCGCAGTGTATGCAAAGTCATAACACGGGCATGGTTGCAACAGTAAACAGGCAGTTGTTGCAAAATGTAACACAGCCATGTGTCGCAAAAAGCAACACCGCAGTGTGTCACATGAAACACAGCTCGTGTATCGCAACATGTCGTAAAAAAGCCAGTGTGTCGCAACATGTAACACGCACTGTTTTCCCCCCCACATTAAACAGCACAGTGTGAACATGAACACAGCGCGTGTGTCGCAACATGTAAAACGCGAGTGTGTCGAAACATGTCCCAAAGCGCAGTGTGCAAAACATGTAACACAGCGCAGTTGTTGAACATTAACAAGCGCAGTGGTCGCAACATGTACCACGCGCGTGTGTCAAACATGTACCACAGCGCAGGTTTTGTCGCAACTGTAACACAGCACAGTGTGTTGCATGTACCAACGCAGTGTGTGCAAATGTAACACACAGTGTTACATGTAACACAGGCGTGTTCACATGAACACAGTGAGTGTGTCCATGAACACGGCAGTGATCGAAATTGTCGTAACACAGCGCAGGTGTCGCACATGTAACAAAGTGCAGTGTGTCGCAAATGACCAAGCGCAGGTGTCGCAACAGTACCCGCGCGTGGTCGCAAATGTAAAAAGCACAGTGTGTCCCAACATGAAAAAAAGCGCAGTGTGTTGAAAAACATTTTCCAGAGGGGCAGTGGGGTCGCAACATGTAACATGCAGGTGTACTTAACACAGCGCAGTGTTTGAACGAAACACCGCATGTGTCAAACATTAACACGCGCAGTGTGTCAAAACATGTAACCAGGCGTGGCGCAACAGAAACCAGCACGTGTCAAAAAACAGTAACACAGGCAGTGTGTCACATTTAACACAGCGCGTGTCGCAACCTGAAAACCGCCAGTGTGTCGCAAAGAAACACAGTGCAGTGTGTGCAAATGAAAACCCCCGGCATGTTCACAACTGTAACACAGACAGTGTGTCCGTAAACGCGCAGTGTGTCGCAAATGTAACACAGCGCAGTGGTGCAACATGTAACACAGCAAGTGTTCGAACATGTAACACAGCACAGTGTGTGAAACATGAAAAACCCAGGCGTGTGTCGCAATATGAAAACACAGAGCATGTGTCGCAACATGTAAACAGGCAGGGGTTTCACAACATGTAACACATGCAGGTGTCGCAAAATGTAACACGCGCAGTGTTGAAACATGTAACAAGCGCAGTGTGTCACAACATGTAACACAGAAAGGTGTCGCAACAGCAACACAGGCAGTGGTCACATGTAACACAGCGCATTGTATTGAACATGTAACACAGCGAGTGTGTCGCAACATGTAACAAGCGCTGTTGAAACATGTAACACCGCAGTGTGCAAAACATGTAAAACGTGCGTGTGTCACAAAATTAACAAAACAGTGTGTTGCAACATGTAACACAGTGCAGTGTCACAACTGAAAACCATGCAGTGTGTGAAAATGTAAACACAGCGCAGGTGTTGCAACTGTTACACAGGCAGGTGTTGCAAATGTAACATAGCGCTTTGGTACAACATGAAACACAGTGCAGGGACATGTAAACAGCGCGTGTGTCGCAACCCATGTAACACAGCCCGTGGTTGCAACAGAAACCGCGAGTGGTCGCAACTTTAACACAGTGCAGTGTGTTGCAACATGAAACCAGTGAGTTGTCCAACAAAACAAGTCAGTTTTCGCAACATGAAACACAGCGCAGTGTGTTGAACATAAAACACAGCGCAGGGGTTTTTGCAACTTTTTAACATGCGCAGGTGTACAACATGAAACCTGCGTGGTAAATTAACACGCAGGGGTGTCGAAATGTAACACAGCGCAGGTGTTGCAACATGAAACACGGGCCAGTGTGTCGAAACATGTAACACAGTGCGTGTGTTGCAACATGTAACACAGTGCAGTGTGTCGCAACATGAACACATGCCGTGGTCCAACATGTAACACACGCATGTGTCGCAACTGTAACACAGCGCGTGTGTCGCAAAGTAACACTTTGCCGTGTGTCGAACATGTAACACAGCCAGTGTGTCAAAAATGTAAGACGTCCATGTGTGCAACATGAAACACACGCAGTATGTCGCAACATGTAACCCCAGCCAGGTGTGCAACATGAACACAGCGCAGTTGTCACAACATGTAACACGGGCGTGTTTTGCAACATGTAACACAATGCAGGTGACGCAAATGTAACACAGCGCGTGTGTCACAAATGAACACAGCGAGTGTGTGCAAAGCAACACGCGCAGTGTGTCCAGTAACACGCGCAGTGTATTGCAACAGGAACACAGCGCGGGTGGTCGCAACATGAAACACAGCACAGTTTTGTTGCAAAAATGAACACAGCGCGGGGTGCCCGCAACATTAAAAACAGCGCAGGGGTTTCGCAACAGTACCACAGCGCATGTGTCAAAAACATGTAAACAAGCGCAGGTGTTGCAACATGTAACAAAGCGCAGTGTGTCGCAACATGTCCCAAGCGCAGTGTGCAAAAACATGTCCCCAAAACAGCGCATGGGCCCGCAAAAAGAAAAAACAGACATGTTTTTTTGGTAACATGTACCAGAGCGCAGTGGGTCGCAACATTCCCAGCACAGTGTGTCACATGTAACACAGCCCCGTTTTTTGGTAAACATTAACAAAAAGTGCATGTGTCACATGTAACAAAAGCCAGTGTATCGAAAATTATTTTTTGTAACCCCGCGCAGGGGTGCGCAAAAATTTAACAAAGGCATGTGCCCGAAAACATGTACCACAGCGCAGGGGCCCGCAACATGAAACCAAACAGGGGCAGTGTGTCGCAACATGTAACACGCACAGTGGCCCAAAACCCTGTAACACAGCGCATTTTGTTGCAACATTTTCCCAAGCGCGGGTCCCCCGCAACATGTAACATGAAAGGTGGTCACATTTTAAAAACACGCAGTGTTTCGCAACATGTAACAAAAGCGCAGGGGTGTCACAACATTAACACAGCGCATTTTCCCCAAAAATGTAACCCCGCGCATTGTGTCGCAACATTTTAACCCAAAACACAGTGTCAAAAACTGTAGACAGGAAAGTGTGTCACATTAACACAGCGCAGGGGTATCCCCAAATGTCATAACACATTTGCATTGGTTGCAAAAATTAACACAGTGCAGTGTGTTGCAACATGAAAACCACCCGCAGTGTGTCGCAAAAAAGCAAAACAGCGCAGTGTGTCACATGAACACAGCCATGAAAGGGCAACATGCCCGTAAAAACAGCGCATGTGTGGGCAACATGAAACACACCCCCACAGTGTGCGAAACTTTAAAACACAGCACAGGGGTTTTGGGCAACAAAAACACAGCGCAGTGGTCGCAACATGTAACACAGCGCAGGGGTGTCGAAACATGTACCACAGCGCAGTGTGTCAAAAACATGTAACACAGCGCAGTGTGAGCAACATGTAACACACCCGCAGTGGGGTCGCAACATGTACCCCCGCGCAGTGGTCAAAACCGTACCACGGGCGCAGGTGTCGAAACTTTCCCCCAAAAGCACAGTGTGTTGTAACATTACCAAGCGCAGGTGTCAAAAACATGTAACACCAGTGGGGTCACTTTAAACACCGCATGTTCAAAATTTTAACCCAGTGCATGGTCACATGAAACCCACAGCGCAGTGTATCGAAAATATGTCTAACACAGCGCAGTGTGCCAAAAAGAAAACAAAGTGCATTTCCAACATGTACCACAGCCCCGTGGTCCAACATGTACCACAGCGCAGTGTGCCCGCAACATGAAAACACAGCACAGGTGTCACAAAAAATGTAACACAGCGAAAGTGGTTGCAACATGTACCAGACGAAAATGTTTTCCAAAACAGGGTAACAGTGCAGTGTGTCACATGTAACACAGCGCAGTGTTTCGCAACATGTAACACAGCGCAGTTTTCCCACAAATGTACCACACGCAGGTGTCGCAACATGTAAAAACAGCGCAGGGGCGCAAAAATTTAACACAGCAATGGCACAACATTTTCACATGCAGTGGGTCCCTTTAAAAACAAGCGCAGGTCGAAACCTGTAACCCCACACGCAGTGTGCGCAAAAAGGTAACACAGTGCAGGTGCCCGCAACAGGGAAAAAAACGCAGTGGTCACAACATTAACACAGCACAGGGGGTTTTCACATGTAACACAGCGATTGTGTCGAAACAAGAAACCAAAAGGCATTTGTGTCGAAAACCCCCAATTAACACAGCAAAAATTTGGGGTTTTGGGGTCCCCCCCAACTTTAAACCACAGCACAGTGTGTCGAAAACATTTTAACACAGCGAAAGTGTGCCCGCAATAGGGTAACACAGAGCAGTGTTTCGAAACCATGAAAAACACAGCGCAGGTGTAAACAACATGTAACACATGCAGTGTGTCGAAATTTTTTAAACACCCGCAGTGTTGCAAAATGTAACAAAAAGCGCATGTGTCACAACATGTAACACGGGCACAGTGTGTCGCAACACCCAAACAGCGCAGTGTGTCCCCCTGTAACACAGCGCAGGTAATTGCAACATGAAACCAGCGCAGTGTTCGCAACATGTAACCCACCCGCAGTGTGTCGCAACAAAAAAACACAGCGCAGTGTGTCACAACTTGTAACCCAGTGCATTTTGTAAACAACATGTAACACAACACAGTGTTTTTGCAACAAAAACCCGTGCATGTTCACAACATGTAACACGGGCCCAGTGGGGTCGCAAAAAGTAACACAGCGCATGTGTTCCCAACATGTTACCCCAGCCAGTGTGTTGCAACATTTAACATACCCCGTGTGTCACAACAGGGCAACACAGTGCATGTTCACATGAAACACGCGCAGGTGTCGAAACATGTAACACAGCGCAGGGGTGTTGAAACCCATTAAAAACGCAGTGGGGTCGCAACCATGTAACACAGTGCAGTGTGTTGCAACATTAACACAGTGCAGTGTGCCACAACAAAAAACACGGGGAAGTGTGCCCAAAACATGTAACACAGCGCAGTGGGGTTGCAAAAAAGTAACCCAGCGCAGTGTGTTGAAAACATTTAACATAGCGCAGTTGTCCCCAAAAACCCAACCCACATGCATGGTCACATGTAACACGGGTGCATGTGTCGCAACAAAAAACCCACAGCGCGTGGGGGTTTGCAAAAAGTAACAAAAAGCGCAGTGTGTCGAAACCCAGTAACACAGGGGCAGTGGTTGCAACATTAAAAACAGGCGTGTGCCGCAACTTTGAAACAAAGTGCCGTGGTCGCAACATGTAACACAGCGCAGTGTGCCCGAAACAGAAACCACAGCGCAGTGTGTCGAAAACATTAACAAAAGGGGGCCGGGTGCCCGCAACATTTTAACACGGGCCGCAGTGTGTCACAACATGAAAAGACAGTGCCAGGTGCCCGAAACATGAAACACAGCGCATATTCCAACAGGGTAAAAACAGCGCAGGTGTCCAACATTAACACAGCGCAGTTTTTCACAACATGTAACACAGTGCATTGTGTTGCAAAAATGTAACAAAAAGCAGTGTAAAACCCCCCAACATGTAACAAAACGCAGTGGCCCACAAAAAAACATGTAAAACAGCGCAGTGTGTGGGAAACCCTAAACACAGCGCAGTGTGTCACATTAAAAACAGCGAAGGAAATTGGCAAACCTGTAAAAAAAAGCGCAGTGGGGCCCGAAACCATGTAACACAGTGCAGTTTTTCCCAACATGTAACACCCACAGTGTGTTTGCAAAAATTAACACAGTGCAGTGGGGTCACAACATTTAACAAAAAAGCGCAGTGTGTTCCCAACATGTAACCAGTGAATGTGTCACTTTAAAACACAGTGCAGTGTGTCACAACATGTAACACAGCGCAGTGTTTTTGAAACATTAACACAGCGCATGTTTGCAACATGTAACATAGCGCGGGTTCACAACAAAAAACCACAGTGCAGTGGTCACTGTAAAAACATGCAGGTGTCGCAACATGTAACACAGCGCAGTGTGTCCAACAGGGAACACAGCCAGTGTGTTGCAAAAAGTAACACGGGCAGGGGGTGTCGAAAAACAGGTAACACAGGCAGTGGGGTCGCAACATGTAACACAGTCCGGTGCGCAACAGTAACACAGCGCAGTGTGTCGAAACATGTAACACAGCGCATGTGTCCAACATTTTAACCAGTCCGTGTGCGCAACAGGGTAACAAAAGCGCAGGTTTTCGAACATGTAACACACGCAGTGTGTCCAACATGTAACCCAGGGGCAGGTGTCGCAACAGTAACACAGTGCGGTGTGTCGCAACATGTAACACAGCGCAGTGGGGGTCACAACATTAACACAGCCCCGTGTGTCGCAACATGAAACAGCGAAAGGGGGTGTCACAACATGAAACACAGCGCAGTGTGTCGAAACCCATTTAACACAGCGCATGTGACGAAACCATGAAACAAAAAGGCGTGGGTGGTCGCAACATGTAACACGGGCGCAGGTGTTGCAAAAATGAAACCCCGCCCCCGTGTTTCCCCAACATGTAACACAGGCCGTGTGTCGCAACATGAAAACCCAGTGCCCTGTGCCCGCAAAAATGAAAACACATTTGCCGTTTGTCGCAACTGTAACAGGGCGCAGTGGGTCAAAAACAAGCCCTCACCAACAGACCATGTGGAATATTTAATATAAATGTCAAAACCCCAACAAAAATTGTATTTTTTTCAAAATTTTAAAAAACATTAGTATTATTAAAAAAAAGGAAAGGGTAAAAAAAAACCCCTTTTGGCCTACAGAGCCCGCGAAATATTAAAACCGAGAAAAGGGTTTTTTCATTTTATTTTTAATTCTTGGGGTATGTTTTGTTTTTCATGGAGGACACTGCAAATTTTTGTCACCCCCATAGTTAGGTACAGATTACATTTATTTTTTAAAGTGTTTTCCCCTTTCTGGGAGAGGAAAAATTTAGAAAATTTACTTAAAAGCAAAGAATTTCAATTTGGGGGCCAAATATTCATACGTGTTGCTGATAAAAACTTTAGGAAAAGGAAAACAGTTACACTGTATGAATTTATTTTAGTTTTTCCTAATTTTAAAACTACATAATGGGACTCGATATGAAATTTTTCCTAGAAACTAAGGGCCTTAAAACTAAATTTTTAAAAAAAATATTGGGGTAATTTTTTCAAAAAATATTTTAATGAAAAATAAAACGGGCTACCCGGGACTCGGTGTACATAAAAACTGATTAACCCATTCCTTGTAAAATTTTCGTATTATCTATTGTAATAAAACCCCCAAAGTTTTTAAAAAAAAATAAAATTTTTTATTATCCCCCAAAAAAAAATTTCAAAAAAAGTTTGTTTTCCCAAGTTTTTCCCCCAAATTTTGTTCTTTTTAGCCCCCAAAAAATATTTTTAAAAACGTAGGGCTAATTTTAGAATATTTTAATTTTTTACAAATCGTAATATTTTAATTCCCCCGACACCAAAGCAATTTTAAAAAATATATTAGAAAAAGTTCTGAAAATAAGGGGGAAGGCGTAAATAAGCATAAATGAAGAGAGAAACCCGCAGCAGCAGCAGCAGCAGCCGCAACTTACACACCCACACTACCCACACAAAACACGCAATTGGCGCTTATAACCCATCACTTCCAAAGATTCGCACTAAAATACTGGCAGTATACGGACAGGACGGGGCCCAGTGCCCGCTGCCCCAAAAAGCCCCCAGAAGTCTTCACAGCTGAAGAAACGAGCAGGGGAGTAGGTGTAACCTGTTTTACGGGTGGAAAAATGTGTAGGTGCTGGCTGCTGCTGTTGTTTTGTTGGGGGAGGGGGTAGAGCTTTTAACCACTGGGTCCCCAGGGGCACCATGGTTTTTTTGTGCCCAAACCCCTGGCTTCTCCGAGGCACCAAGCTTTGGGCATGAGCTAGGGGGGCAAAGGGTGTGCAGGGTTTAAGTAGCAGGTTTTCTTGTCTCACTCTTTCCCCAAAATAAATTTAAATTTAGTCTTTAGGGTTTTTTTGCACGTTTTTTTAATGGCTTTCTGTATAAATTATACAGAAGTAACTTTAAAAAACCTAGTAAAAACAGCCCGTTTGAAAAATCTCAAAATTCCCCGGAAATAGTTACTTTTTCTTAAATTTGGTTTTTCCACAAATTTATTCCTATATCTAAGTAAAACAGTTTTAAAATCACTAAACAAATCCCCTTAAAACCCGGAAAAAACTTATTTCATAAATTAAAAAAGCTTTTAAATGATTTTTTTTTATACAGAACTATCCCAGGGTAACACAGGCAGGGTTTTGAAATTTTTTATGGGCTTTTAAGAAAAGATTTTTGGGGGGGGGGGAAACGGGGGGAAGGGTTTGCCACCCGGTTTAAACCCAAAAAAACCAGTGGAAACAACGGGAATGCCCGGGAATTTTCCCTTTGGGGGGGCTTAAATTTAAAGGTCCCAAGAAAGTACCCACAGCAGCTAACCCAAACACACAGGTTAAACCACTTACTGCTAAAGGTTAAAAAAAAAAAAAAAAAGGGGCGCGATGTAAAAGGGAAACATGCCTAAATTTTCCATCTCTGCCAGGGTCGAACCACTTAAATTATATAATCAAAAAGGGGGAAACGCTAAACCGTAGGGTTAAAGAAGGGGCCCGGGGGGGGGGGATGTGGAAGGCATTCAGGCTTAATTCAGGGAAATGGGGGGACAGTTCCCCTTTCCCCAAATCAAGAGCCCCCACCCCAAAATCAAGGAAACCCTTCCCTGAGGGGGGGTCGAACCACAGACATTCACTAGGTGAGTCACGTAAATGTCAACTAAAACCCCTTGAAAACCCCGTTTAAGTATTTTTTTTTTTTGGTCAATATGTACTTCATTCCTGGGGGCATAAACCCTGTCAACACTACACAGTATACTTTTCCAAATTTTCATCTCCATAACCCAAAAAAAAACCGTTGTGAAAATTGTTATTTTTTTAAACCAAACCATATTTTTCTTTCAGGATCGAGCCGCAGATGCAGAACCCCATTTAAAATTTCATATAATAAGTAATAAATTTTTTTCATGTATATATGATTTTTCATACTACAACATACATTTTAGAGAAACCCAGGATAACCCAAAAAAGTCAGAAGGACTGAATAATAAAATTGGCTTCCAAACCACAGGGAAAAATAGTTTTTTGAAATGGTTATCAGGAATTTAAATTTTCATGAAAACCCGAACCAGTTACATTGGTTTTCATTTTTGGGGTTTATTTGGGGTTTCCTTGGGGTTTAGTTGGGTTTTCATTGGTTGGTTGGGTTTTACTAGGTTTTTTTTAGGGTTTTTTTATTGCACAAAAACTATCTCAAATGCCAAGCACATCCCTTTCAGATTTGGTTTAAAAAATTTCTGAAGTTTGGGCCTGAAAAAAAGTACATATGATATTTACCGAAATTTTACACAGGCATAATGTTACACAAAGAATTTTTTTTTTTTTATAATATATATGTACAATGTTTTTTGTGGAAAATTGGGATTTAACTAATGTATCATTTATACAAACAGTAAATGAAAATAATTAATTTTTTTCAGTTAGCCCCAAATAGGAATTTGGGACAAAAAGAAGGGGGCAAAAAAAGTCCCCCCCTTTGATACCTAAACCCCGTCATATTTCCCCAAAATTGCTCTGGACCTATTAATTAAATGGAAATTTTACAACCCCCAGGGTTACCCGGTAAAAAATATAAATTTGTGGAAATGTAAATTTAAAAAAAAAAAAAAGGATTTTAAATACCCCACATTTATAAACAGAAGGAAAATAACTTAATATCACCTCACCAATTTACTGGAATTAAAGTGGGAACATACTCAAAAAACCCCACTGTCTATCTAAGAAAATAAAAAAAAAGGCCAGGTTCCCACATAAGACTTTCTGAGGTCCTGGAGGGTGTCTTGTCCCCGGTTTGCCTGAATCCCCAAGTTAGGGAGGGAAAGCACATCCAACAATTTCACCTCCAAATTTTAGAGGTGCAACCCAATTTTACCTCTAGGCACGAAAATTAAAAAACCCCACATTTAAAGTGCTTGTAACACATTCAAAAAGCAATTGCGATGTCTTCCCCCCGTGCATTTTCCCTTTTCGATAAAAAACTTCTTTTTAAAAAAACAAAACATGTATAGGGAAAAACTATTTTTCCTATAAATTACCGTATTTCCCCCCCCAAAAAATATACAGTAAATTTTTCCCCCGCGGCCGGCGGAGTTCGTTCTAAACAAATTTAAAATTTCTCATTTGGCAATGGTGGGGGGAAACCCGGTACATATAGACCCGGATCCACACGGCGACAAAAATTTCACAAGATTTAAACCCCCCTTTTACTGTTTCCGCGTATAAATTTCGTCTTACGACCAATGTTTCTGGGCGTATTTTTACGCAAAATTCTAGCGGCTTCAAAACGCGCGCCAAAAGGCCGGTAGGCCCACAGGAGAGAAGGGTCCCCAGTGGTCGGTGTGCACCCGTGAAAAAAAACTGGGACCTATCGGGGCCCTTGTGGGAACGCCCTGTTGTCAGCCCCTTTTCACCATGCCTCCCCGGGAAGAAGTTCCTCACCCTCGGGGATTGGGGGTCTTTTGGGTTTCCCCAATGAAAAGCTCTAAACAGCGATGAAAAAAGTAGTGACAGTGAAATTTAAGGGTTTTTTAATGAGGGGTTTCCAAAAAAAATGCCCAGGAAAAAGTAAATAGGGCGAAAAAAACCCCGATGACCCACAACCTTTTGACCTCTGGTGCTTTTGGGCCCCTTGTTCACATTCACCTTCCCTGTACCAGGGCGAAAAAAAGGAAACTATTTGGGGTCCCTGTACAACACCCGGGTAGCTTTATAGGAAAATGTATGAAAGTGATTTCAAGGTCATTGGAAAACAGTTCCCATTTACAGTGAGAGTGAAATAAAAATCCCCCTAAAACGCCAGTAAGGGACGACGTAGCAAGCGGGCTGGTATGTTTTTATTTTGTTGTTTCCCAAAGGGGGAAAGGGGAAACCGGGAGCACATTTCCCCTGGCCCAACACCACGACCCGATAGTGAAAATGCCAAATTTAACATGGTTAAAAGGTGACTGAGGGAGGAGGGAGTGGGGGGTGAAAGGGGGTGGCACGGCCCAAAGGGCACCCCACCGGGCCCCGCTACTAGCCCCCGCTGACCCAGCAGAACAACCCGCCTCACCCCCCCCCACAAATGCCAAAAACCGACCACCCCAACCCCGCACAGCCAGAAACCCCGCCACAAACCCCAAAGGGGGGGACAATATCCAACCCCCCCAGCAACCGATCTGGGGTTTTGGGAGGACGGGGACGAGTTTTTTCCCAGTCCCCCCTGACTTTTATGAAAAACAAAGTTTAATAAAGCCACTTGTCCACTTTTGGGGAAAAATGCCAGTGAAATGGATGCTTTGAGTTATTCTTCGATGAACCCCCCGATGGACATCTTTTTCAGGGAAACCAACACTACTGTGAATACACCATGGCAAATACCAAATTCCCCCTCACCAAAAACCGGCTACACAATGGAAGGAGACAACTGTGGGGAGATTACCTGTTTTTTTTCCACAAAATGCTTATGCCCCCAAATTTTAAAAAGCACCGCACCACATACTGACAAAAGATTTGCCGAATTTTAACTTTCCCGGGTTTTTGTGCATTTTTAAAAGGGGTCAATCGTTTCCTGAAAACTGGGGGCGTAAAGTTACCCCTTTTCAAAACAAAACCAGGCCGACCCGAACGACAAAATTTTTATAAAAATGTGTTATTGTTCCTGAAACAAAAGTCTGCAAAGTAAATTTTTTCCCCTTTAGGAAGCTTTTTATTGATGAGTCCTGAAATTTTTTCAAAGGAAGACTCTCATTCAAGCAAAATAAACCAAGCAAGAGGAAAAGCTTTGGGATAAAGCTATTTTGAAATGGGGGGGGGAATTTTCAGAAGTGGTCTTGTTTTTTGGTATTATTGTGTCCAAAAGGGAGTAAAAAATTTGAAGATACCATTAAGTTTTTTGGGGACTCTGGTGATGGGTTTTGAAAAAAATGATGGAACCAAAATCTTGGAAGGGGCATATGTTTTTTACTGATAACGGTACACAAGCCCCTTACTCAGTGATTTCTTGCGAGTGAACTTGACAGAAATGTGTGGCACAGTGCCCTGGTAACGCAAAAATATGCCAAGGTTCACGCTGGGAAATCCCAAGGGTGAGGTGCAACCTTTTTCTGCCAATGACAAACATGGCATTTCGGTTGGGATGGGCAAACGTGATGTCACCTTGTTGACAACATTTCCCAACAAAAAGAAAAGGTACCCAGTGGCAGGGACAACAGAAGACCAATGAAACCCAAATTTTAAAGCCCGCAGCTTTCATGGACTAAAAACCCAAAAAGGGGCTTAAAAGACAAATTTTGGGCATGCAGATTGGGGTTTTCAGACTGTGTATGCAAGAGTTTTTAAGTGGTATATCAAACTTTTTTTCCATCTTTTGATATCCAAAGCTAAAAGCTTAAACATATACAATTGAAGCCAAAAAAACACCCCAAAAAATGGGGAATTTTGCCCGTATAATCAGACAATAAATTTCAAATACCAAAAAGGGGCAACTCCTGCAAAAGGCCCAGCCCCCAGACGTCAACTCGTTTGAGGCCTGGTATTTACTACCCCATACAACCCTCCAAAATTTCTGCCAAGAAAAATGCCCCAAAGAGGTGTTATGTATGTATGCATCCCACAAAACCCCACAAACCCGCAAGACACTCCCCTTTTTTGTGGGAGAGTGTTTAAATGGCCCCCCCTGCATATTTCCCATTTTCCAAAAAGTTTTCCCCAAGCGCAAAACAGTTTCTAGGAACGTGGTTTTGACTGGGACATATTTATATTAAAATTATGGAACACTAGTAAAAAACAATTTTTTTTTGTATTGTTTGTTTTTGTAAACCAGTGTATACACAAACTAATGTGAAAAGTTTTTTTCGTTATTGTGTTGTAAATTTTTAAAGAGTTTTAAATTTGAACCAAAGCCCAAAACCAAAAAAATTGGGCTCAAAAGGCCACATAAGTTACCTGGAAAAGAAAAAAATTTAAAAATGCAAGAAACCTTTTAAATTTGAGTAAATAAAAGAATACCGGGGGGGGCAGTCCCCCCGCTGTTTCCCCTACCACGTCAATTTTTTGCAAACTTTGGCGGGTCAAAATCCGGAAATACTGATGGCAAAAATTTTTTTTTTGGCTTTAAAAAACCCGTAAAAATATTTCCCAAAAATTTTCATAAGAAAAAAAAATTTTTTTTTTTTTTTGAATATTTGGGGACATAGAATGACAGTTTCCCGAGAGGCCCGAAACAGTCCCAAAGGGGTTTAAACACCCCTTTTTTACAAATCTGCCGTCCTTTGGGGAAACCAGAAAGTTTTTCCCCAATACAATTTAAAGGAAACTTTTACCCCCCAATTTATTTTCATTTTTATGGGCATTTTAAAAAATTAAATTTGTTAGAAAGATGGGGTTTTGGGCAGTAAGATAGGGTTTTAGGGGATAATCAAACCCCAAAACAGCATTTTGTAAAACCACCCCGCACTAATTAAAAATTGTTCTCTAAAAACCCGCCCCCCAAAAACTCTATTAAAGGAACCTTTTTAAAAATTTTTCTTTCCATCATCAATTTTTATTTTCATTTCCAAGATTTTCTTTTACCCTCTTTTTCCAATTTTTCAAAAAGGATGTGAAAACTTAAATGAAAAAAAAATTTATCTTGTTTAGAAAATTTTAAAAACCAACTTGTTTACATTGATAGTTTGGGGAAAGAAGAATACCTATTTAAAATCAATGTCAAGGAAGGAAAACTATTGGGGCGGGGGCACAGTAATTTTAACAGGAGGGAATATACGCCTTTTATACAGTCAATTTCTTTAATTTTCCAACCAGCTCGGGCCCCTTAAAACCCCTGATAAAAGCAATTTTCAAATTTAGCATAAGGGGAAACCCCCGAACAAAAAAACAGCTGGATTTCCCCCTCACCCCGGTATATATTAAAGGTTTAAAATATGCTGACCCAAACTATTAAACTTTTTCTTGCGCTATTAATTTTAAACGGCTCTGTTTTGTACATAAACAATTTTCTGTTTCCATTCGAAAATTTATTGGGGAAAGGGTAAACCCCATTTTTCAACCCAAATTTCAGTGTCGCTAATATTTATCTCCTGCAACTTATTTCTTATCTAATTAGCTAATTTTTCCCCCTACAAAATGACTGTTAATTCCAACGAGGCAAAGTACGTGGGTTTTTAAATTGGGGGACACTTTGCCTTAGACATAACAAGAGAAAAAACCAACCATTAAGGTAAGGGAACGCTCCATATGCCAATTTTTTTAAGTTACAAAAAAGGGGGATAAAATTTTTCCCATTTGGATTGGCCACCTGGCGTGGGAACTCCCCAAAATTGGAATTTTTTCATAAACACCAAATTTAAATTTAACCCCCCTGTTAAAGAATTCCTCAGGTAAATTTCATCCCAAGCACATTTAAGTTTTCCCTGCTTTCCCGAATTAATAAATTTCCCCCTTATATAAGGTTGACACAAACCAAATGGATCAAAACATTTTTAAAACCCTTTAGCAAGCAAGACACCCTTAGTTTTAAATTTTTCCGGGCAAACTCTAATTATTAGGTTTTTAACAATTTAAAAAATCCTCTCATAACCCAAGTTAAACCCAAACATTACTACATTGGCCCCTTCATCTCCAGGGTAATCTTTAATTATTTTTTCCTTTTAAATTTTGGGCGAATTACTATTTTCCCTTCCTTTAGAGGCATATTTGCCTTTGCATTATTTTATTAGCCTCTCCAAAAAATTAACAGTTCCTCCCTTTAGTTATGTCACACCCAGGGAAAATTTTCCACATAAAATTGTTTGCTCATTAAATTTTCTCATGGACTTTTCCCCTACGTTTAAAGGGTGCATTTTTCTTTGCTTGAATAGGGAACCCGGGCTGGATTTAGCACCAAAAAAATACCTCCTAAAACGAAAATTTTTTAGAGGGGTAAATGGGTCACAAGGGTTCTCAGGGCCCTAAAAGCGGTTTCAATCCCAAATCCCGCCCCTTTAAACCCACCTTAGGGAAAACTTTACTTATTCAGCCGTAAAAGGGTTTTTGGTTCACCGAAAATTTTAAAAAGATAACTCCCCCAATTTTTTTCCGTCAACGATGGGCCTGCATCAACAGCCCTTTAAACTAGTACCCCTTTTTTTTACTCCCCGGCACACAAATTTAAAAACAATCCCCCAAAGGGTTTTTCTTAGAAAACCTTCTTCACCCGGATGTGGCCAAAAAAGGACCCCTAAGTTTTTTGGGTTCCTCAGGAGGTACCTCTTCTATAAATTTTTAAATTTAAATTTCCTGCTCAGCAATTGTTCCCCTTAAAACAGTTTTAAAAATTTTGGTGTCTTACTCAGTTTTTGGGGGGAGCTGAGGGCCTTTTAAAGTCCCTAAAGCCATTCTGTAATTAGTGGGCAATTCGGGTGGGTTTTTTCTCCACGGGAATTTGCACCCCGTATTTTCCAGATTCAAAATTTTTCATCTCTCATATTGCTCCTGAGAAAAAAAAAACTCCTGGGCTTTTTCATTTACTTTTTTTCCAATGCTTTTCAAAATTCCCCCCAATTTTTGCACTGGCTCAACACCAACCTCTATGGAAGAATTTTTACCGGGGGACGTTTTCAAGAGTAAGACCCAAGTTATGGTATTTGTAGTTTTTCCCAAATCATGAATTAATTTTTAAAGAGGAATCCTACCATACATTACAAACCTCCTAGTCTTTAAAAAGGGGACACCAAAATTTCCCTTTACCAAAACCCTTTTTCAAAGGGGGCAAAAATAGTCATACCAAACAAAATATTTATTGGGCCCCAAATCATCACTTAAAAACTGAAGGTGTAAATTTACATTATGTGAAAACCTTTTTTGTAGTTTTTCTAACCCAAATGTAGTTATTTTTTCTGGGGAAATCTATCTACAATTAAAGTAATTTCATTAACACGTTTTTTTCGTTTTCCCCAAACCGAAAAGGGTTTCATAAACAGTGTCATACAATTGAGAAACCCTTTTTTCCGAGAGAAAACCAATAAAATTTTAAAAAATTTTGGGGTTTTTCCCATCTGTTTCTTTTTATACCACAAGACAGTTACGTTTTATGAACGTACGCTGGGATCCCTGGTCCAAAAGCATTTTTCATTTTTGATTTAAAGCCTTTTTATCATCAATTTTTTACCTTTAACCCCAGGGAAGGGGTACTTTAGCAAAAACCCTCATTAACAAATTTTCAGCAATTTTTTAAAATTAAACTTTCTGTTGTGTCAGGATTGGGCAACTTATCCCTTATTAAACAACATTATCATATAACCCTTACACATACATAAGGTGTCTTCCTTTGGGCATTGATAACAGAAGTTTAATTTTTTACATAACATGCTTTTCATTGTGGGTTACCTAAAAACCGATACATTTGTCAAGTTCCCCAAACTTTCAACTTTTTTCATTCCCTGAATTGGGAAAGCAATGCAAATTTTTAGAAAAATGGTACCCTTGCAGAAGAGACAACCTCTCTTTTCTTTGAAATGGTTTCTTATTAACGGGCTACCTTAGGGGGGGTACTTATTCTTCTTACTTTGTGGAGAAAACATTTTTTCTGAAATTTCCCGCACTTTAAAGCAAATAAACCCCAAAACCCTTTTTTGAAAAGAAATTTTAAATTTTTACCATTGGGGTAATTTTTCCCTTTTAAAAATTGACAGAACCTCAATTATAATGTGTTGCATCCTTTTAAACCCCTTTTACTGCCGCGCTGATATATACGTCTTACGAGGTTTCCGGTTTTACTAAAATATACCCAAAATTCTAGGCTTCAAATCAACAGGAGAAAGCTGGGGAGGCCCACAGGAGAGAATGGGCCCCGTGTTTGGGCTTGTGGGACCTATAAAAAAAAACCTGGAGCACGCGTGCATAAAGAGAAAAAAAAACTCCGAAACCCTTTTTTTTTTAAAAAAATTTCCCAAATTTGTGGTCTATTTTCGTATAGTATTTATGGTTTTTAAATTTCCCCATTTTCTTGGGCCCCCTTTTTATAGAATGGAAAAAAATATTATAGAAAAAAGAGGTGGTTTTTTATTGATTTTACTATAAAAAAGAACCTGGGAAAGGAACCAAAAATTTTGGGGAAATTTTTTATTTTTTCCAAGTTCAAAAAATAAAAAAATGATGTTTATTGTTTCCCAAAAAATGTCCAACTAAAACCATTCTAAAAATGCAGTCCAAAGAAAGGGTTTTATTTTTTTATACAAAAATTAATAATTTGCAGTATTTTGGGATTTAAAAGTAATCTTTTATTTTTTGTTTGAATAAAAAATTTTAAAATGAAAGCAAGGGGTTTTTATCAGAGGGGCCTGGGGACTTTACTGAAAATAAAAAAAATTTTTTTTAGAGCCAGGAATGTCTTTCATTGTTTATTCTGGCCTTATTTTGAAAATGTCATATTTTTTAATTTTCATGAAATTGGCCAAATTGCAAATTTCTGACCACATTATTGGGTAGTTGAAATCGGTAAATGGGCAGTTTCTTGTACTCAATCGATAGAAAAATGGAGTTCTAAAGAAATAGCTATGAGTTTGGTCGACTGGAACAACGGAATTAGCCGAAAATAGGGCTCAAAGTGGGCGAAATCGCCGATTTGTAAATATCGCCGAGACCATAATTCCGTCAGTTTTCCATCAAATTTCGTTTTTTTGGTGTCATTACAATCGGGAAAAGATTCTCTATCATTTCATAAGAAAATTTTTTTTTTTTTTTTTAATTTTGTGACACCCGGAGACACCTCAGGATTGGGGGTTGCAACAGTCAAGGGGTTAAAATGAGTTAGTTGGCTGGTCTGCAACTGCACAATTAATTCTTGTAGACCTAGTCTTATTTCCTCCAGACCAAAATAACCCTTGTGATATTTGTTCGAGATCTATTCAAGTGTTTTATAGTTTAATTTATTCTGTACCATGGCACTCAATAACCAGTCTGATTCCTTCAGATTATATTTATTACTTGAAGTTTTGAGATTGCTCTCCAATTTAACTCTAAACTGCTGTAAACCTTTGTAAGTGTGATCTGGAGATTTTAAATTAACAATGTTATTCACTAGATCCAACCTACTTTGTTCTGTATTTCCATAAGTGACTTTCAACAAGTCAACTGCTTCCTTGTAAGAGTCATATACATTGGGAAAGGCTTGTATGAGTATGTGAGCATCCCCTCTTATCTGTCCTTTGAGGTTAAATAATTTAGTTACACAGGCTAGGTCACTCCTGTCATGCACAGCTGCTTTAAAAAGTTGACCAAAACTCCTCCCAATTTTCACCAGGATTAAATATAGGTAAACATAATTCTTACGAGAGGTTTTTACAAAGCAGAAGTGTTATAAGAAGAGCAGAGTATATGGAGAGTAGAAGAAAGGTGAAGAGAGTGGTGAGAGAGTGCAAAAGGAGAGCAGATGAAAGAGTGGGAGAGGCACTGTCAAGAAATTTTAATGAAAATAAGAAAAAATTTTTG
>NW_026507022.1:0-22775 GCF_026875155.1 Cherax quadricarinatus | reverse complement strand
AGAAATACTTCCTAACGTCCCTGTGCCGCGAGTTTTCAAGTTCCAGTTTCCCCCTTTTTCCCTGTGCCCCTCTCGGGGAACATCCTATCTCTGCCCCCCTTTTCATTCCCGCAGTATTTGTATGCTTATCTATCCCCCCGCCCTTTTCTGTCCCCGTGCCCGTCATCCGATTTCCCTTAAACCCCTTTCCTCGTCGACATTCCCTTGAGCTCTGGACTAGCCTTGTTGCAAACCTTTGTACTTTCCTAACTTCTTGCGTGCTTGACCAGGGTGGGTTCCGCGGGTGCTGCATACTCCATAGGGGCCTAACATACCAGTGTAAGTTCTTGAACGATTCCTTATTAAGGATCGGAACGCTGTTCCAGGTTTCCCCAGCGCCCGTATGCTGCAGCATTATTTGGTTGATGTGTGCCTCCTGGATGTGCTCGGGTTATGGGCCCCCCAAGGTCTTTCCCCTGATGAGGTCTTATCTTTGTCCACCTAGCCTATCTCTGCTGCGGTTTTCTTTGCCCCTCCCCAATCTTCATGACTTTGCAGGGGGGGTTGAATTTGAGAACCAGTTACTGGACCCCATGTCCACCTCTCCAGGTCTCTTTCAGTCCTGCCTCATCCCGTCCGATTTAATCTTCTCATCAACTTCACTCACTGCGAACAGGACACTTCAGAGTCTATTCCTTTCCCTCATGTCGTTCACATTATCAAAAATAGCACTGTCCTAGAACTGACCCCTGTGGAAAACCCCCCTCGTAAAAAAGGGGCCCATTTTGAACCCCTTCACGTACCATGACTCGTTGCGCCCCCCTTTCAGGTTTCCCTTATCCTTTTCAGGCCCTTCCTTTTTTGTGTGGGCCCGATCCCCAGCTTCTGCACTAATCCTTGTGGGGAAAAATGTTCAAAGGGGTTCCTGCAGTCTAGAAAACGCAATCTACCCACCCCCCTCTCCTCGTGTTTACTTCTTTACCTTGTCAAAAAAATCCGGAGGATTGTGATACAAGAATTTGCCTTTCCATGTACCATGCTGGTTTTCATTTATAAATCTTGTCCCTTTCCAGTTTCCGACCACGTCTCCTCCTGATCATTCTTCTCTCACCATGACTTTGCACAACAATACATGTCAGAGACACAGGTCTGTAGTTATTAGTGCCTCGTTTACTGTATCCTTTCTTAAATAGGGACTACATTAGATGTCTTCCATTTTCAGGTAGTTGCCCAGTTTCAAGGGATGTGTTGAAGATGTGGTTAGAGCACACACAGCATCTCCTGCTCCTTCTCTAAGGAAACCCCATGGGAGATGTTGTCCGGTCCCATCGCCTTTGAGTGTCAAGGTCACTTAAGAGCTTCTTTTTCACCTCCTCCTCAAGTGTTCGTATGTCATCCAACACTTGTGGTATATTCCCCTCTTGATGTTCCCTTCTGTGCTGTCTTCCCACAGCCCTTTCCTGTCTCTACTGTAAAACTTCCTTAAATTCTCCTGTTCAGCTCCTCACATACCTCCTGATTCATTTCTTGTGATTCTCTCCTCCACATATCTGCCTTAATATCTGATCACCTGGTCTGGTGACTGTTTTTGTCTTCCTCCTGATGTGTGGCCTATACAACGAGTTTCGCGGGTCAGTACTTGATTCTCGATGCTATGTCCCATTTTCCATACGTCCGCTGGCCTCCCTCCCTTACCCTGTGCGTAACTCATTCCTGGCTCTGCGACTGAGATCTCCCTATTCGTGTGTTTCTCTGCTCTGTAACTTTTTTTTTTTTTTTTTCCCATTCCTCTATGCACTTTGTTTTTGCCTCCTTACAACAAAACCGTCGGGTAAACCAGGGGCCTCGTTTCCTGGTCTTCCACACCTGTTGTTACTGTTGCCCTTGGGAATGAACCTTTTTCCACGCCTGTTCCTTGCATTTTGGTTGCTACATAACCATCCATTTCAATTACTGGCTTTCCTGGCCAGTTTCTCCTGTCCACTGGACCTCCCCGCAGGAATTTCTTTCAACCCTATGTAGTCCCTCTTTATTAGTCAGGCTTTTCTCTTATTTCCCAATCTCTTCCTGTTATCTCTCCACTTGTCCACTTGCAGCTCTAACTATGTATTACAAAAGCAACAGAACCACGTGGTCGCTAGCCTCCCTAGGGGACTCCTCATACATGATGTCCTCAATGACGAGCTGCCCAGGGTGAACACAGACCCAATCTCTTGCTGGTTCATCCTCCCTCCTCACTCTGGTAGTGTCCATTAACATGTTGGGCATGAGGTTTTCCAGCACCACGTCCAACATCCCCTGGCTCTCCATGTTTTCGGGACCCCATGTTGGGCTCCAGTTTTCCCCCAAGTCAATCTCCCTTGGTTGAAATCCCCCCCATAACCGCCAGCAACTTTGCTCTGCTGGAGTGAGCGCTTCTTGCCAACCTCAGCAAGTTGTGTCCACATTGCTCTGTTTGCATCTCTTCATATTCCTCTCTGACCTCCCTGCAGTTTCTGTGAGGTGGATATACCATCACTGCAATGACCACTTGTGTTCCCCAGACTGTAGTGTACCTGCTATGTAGTCTCTCTTTTCCTCCGTCCTCATCTATTCTTCCATTTTCCTCGAATTTTTTCCCTCTGTTTTTTACGAGCAGAGCAACCCACCTCCCCCCCTGCCCCTTCTATCTTTTTTCCTCATGATCTGGTATCCCCTGGTGGAAGATGCATCTGTTATTGTCACCATGATTTTTGGTTTCTGTAACTGCTATGATGTTTGGGGACCTCTCATTGATCTTCTTGCCATTTCCTCAGTTTTATATTATTCGTTAAGGTCCATCTGCATTATGTACCAAAACATTCAATTCTGTTCTTATACTGTAACTGTGGTGCGGGGTGTGGAAAACAAGAGGGATCGGGGGTGTGTGAATGGGTTGTTTTGGATTGTACAGTTGCCTGGGGTGTTGTTCGTGGCTGGAGTCTTCTGCAGGTGTTTTTCTGGGGTGCGCTTGTCCTTTTCCTTGAATCCTGGGTTAATCCTGCTCTCCTTTTTTTTCATTTCCCCTCACCATTTCCTCCTTTCGTTTTTGTACTCCACTCCTTTCATTGTGTTGTTGTGTGTGTGGGGTGTGGTGTGTTGTGTGTGTGTGTGTGTGTGTATGTTGTTTGTGTTGTGTGTGTGTGTGTGTGTGTGTTGTGTGTTGGGTGTGTGTATGGTTGTGTGTGTTGTGTGTGTGTGTGTGTGTGTGTGTGTGTGTGTTATGTTGTGTGTGTGTGTGTGTGTGTGTGTGTGTGTGTGTGTGTGTGTGTGTGTGCGTGTGTGTGTGGTGTCTACTCCACCTAGTTTGTACTCACCCTAGTTGAAGGTTGCGGGGGGGTCGAGTCCGAGCTAGCCCTGTCCCCGCCTCTTTCACACACTGATCCGCTACTAGGTCCCCACTCTCCTTGAGGGGAGCCGTGAGCTTTATCATACCTCTGCTTAAAGCTAATGTATGGATCCTGGCCTCCACTAACATCCAGAGCTTTCCCCCCAAACTATCCACTTTACGACTACTCTGTGGCTGAAGGAAATACTTCCTAACATCCACGCTGTGATTCATCTGTGCTTCATGCTTCCAACTGTGTCCCCTTGTTACTGTGTTAACTTTGTTATGTGTGTGTGGTGTGTGTGTTACTCACCTAATTGTGATTGCAGAGGGGGTCGAGATTCGCTACGTGTGTATGTGTTTAGATAAGAATGGAATGCGGTGCAATGAAGCAGCCTTCTGCACAGAGACCGAACTTACCTTCTGCCCCAATTAAACCTTGTTCTGGCACTTGGCGTCTCCTAACAAAATTGGATGTGTTGGGCTACAACAAGAGTATAGAAGTTTACATAGCTGATATAAGGATAATGTTTTTAGGTGAATAAGTTTGTATTATCACTTACCTTCCCTAGTGTTTTGTTCTTTAAATAATGAATGACTGTGTTGCGATCATTTGGTTTGCCGAAACCGTAATAATTTTCTCTTCTTTCCAACAACCAGGTCGTATCCCCCGAAGGCCGCGCTATCTACTTGAAGGGTATTTCCAGGATCAACGCCCCCCGCGGTCCGGGTCCAATTGACCAGGCCTCTCCCTGGTGATCAGGGCCTGATCAACGGAGGCTGTTACAGCTGGCCGCACGTACGAAAACCACACCCGGCTGATCCGACAACTGGCTTTAGATATCTTGTTCTAGTACCCACTTGAAGAAAACCCAGGGGTCCTATGGTAATTCCCCTTATGGCTGGTGACACTTATTTGGGTTTTCCCCTCCCCTCTTAGTGTAACCAATGGCTCCCCTACTTTTCACTGGGGGTGTGATGACCTCCTTCCAAGTTCTTTGCTTTTTGACCCAAAAAAGAAAAACTAAAGTTTTTCTCTTTTTTTTTAACTTTAAACATATACACGAGAATAGGGTTACTAGCCCCTTGCTCACAAGCAATGGCTTTACCGAGGAAGAATTCTGCTTCCACTTCCCCATGAAGATAAGAAGAAAAAATAAACAAGAAACAAGAACTAATAAGAAAATAGAAGAACTCAAGGTTGTGCATATACATGCTTGTACATGTATTGGTAAGTAGAAGTAACAAGATTTACTTGAAATCTTGCAAGTTCATGAGTTCAGAAAAAAGACCAACCAACAAACCTACAATCATGTAAAACAATTACGAGTTTCTGTTTATTACTCACTGCAAGGAAACCGGTAGTACCGTCCTGGGTGGTTGCTGTCTAACCAACCTTAACTACCACAAGGACGGTAGTACCTCCCTGGGTTGGTTTGCTGTCTACCAACCTACTACCACAGGACGGTAGTACCCCCTGAGTGGTTGCAGTCTACCAACCTACCTTACCGACAGGACGGTTAGTACCTCCCCCTTGGTGTGCTGTCTACCCCAACCCTACTACTACCACAGGGACGGTAGTACCCCTCCCGGGTGGTTTGCTGTCTACCAACCTGCTCCCTACCACAGGACGATAAGAACCTCCCTGGTGGTTGCTGTCCAGCGAACCCTCCTACCACAGGAACGGTAGTACCTCCCTGGGTGTTGCCTGTCTATACCAACCTACTAACCACAGAACGGTAGTACCCACGGTCCCTGGTGGTGTGCTGTCTACCAACCTACTTACCACAGAACGGTAGTACCGATCCCCTGGGTGGTTGCTTGTCTACCAACCTACTACCCATCAGAACGGTAGTACCCTTCCCCTGGGTGGGTTTTGCTGTCCGTACCAACCTACTACCACAAGAACGGTAGTAACCGTCCCCCCTGGGTGGTTCTGTCTACCAACCTACTTACCACAAGAACGGTAGTAACCTCCCGGGTGGTTTGCTGTCCTACCAACCTACTTACCACAGGACGGTTAGTACCTCCCTGGGTGGTTGCTGTCTAACCCAACCAACTACCCACAGGACGGTAGTACCCACCCCCCCGACTCCCTGGGTGGTTGCTGTCTAACCAACCTACTAACCACAGGACGGTAGTACCCTCCCCTGGGGTGGTTGCTGTATACCAACCTACTACCACAGGACGTAGTACCACCCTGGGTGGTTGGCTGCTGTCTAACCAACCTACTACCACCAGGAACGGGTAGTACCTCCCAGGGTGGTTGCTGTCTACCAACCTACTACCACAGATCGGTAGTAACCTCCCTGGGTTGGTTGCTGTCTACCGAACCTACTACCCACCGGCCGGTAGTACCGTCCCTGGGTGGTTGCTGTCCTACCAACCTACTACCAAAGACCGTAGTAACCTCCCCTGGGTAGTTGCTGTCTACCAACCTACTACCCACATGACGGAAAGTTACCTCCCTGGTTAGTAGCTGTCTACCAACCTACTAACTACCACAGGACGGTAGTTTCACCTCCCTGGGTGGTTGCCTGTCTACCAACCTACCTACCACAGACGGTAGTACCCTCCCTGGGTGGTTGCTGTCCTACCCACCTACTACCTCAGGAAAACGGTAGTACCTCCCTGGTTGGTTGCTGTCTAACCAACCTACACTTACCACAGGACGGTAGTACCACCCTGGGGTGGTTGCTGTCTACCAACCTACTACCAACAGGACGGTAGTAAACCTCCCTGGGTGGTTGCTGTCTACCCAACCTACTAAAACCACAGGGCGGTAGTACCTCCCTGGGTGGTTTGCTGTCTACCAAACCTGCTAAACACAGGACGGTAGTACCTTTCCTGTGGTTTGCTTGTCTACCAACCTACTACCACAGGACGGTAAGTAACCTCCCCTGGGTGGTTGCTGTCTTAACCAACCTACTACCCACAGAAACGGTAAGTAAAAAACCCTCCCGTGGTGGTTGCCTGACTACCAACCTACTACCCCACAGAACGGTAGTACCCCTCCCTGGGTGGTTGCTGTCTACCAACCTACTACACAGAACGGTATTAACCTCGCCTGGGTGGTTGCTGTCTACCACCTACTACCACAGAAACGGTAGTACCTCCCCCTGGGTGGTTGCTGTCTACCAACCTACTACCGCACAGAACGGTAGAAAAACCTCCCCTGGGTGGTTGCTGTCTACCCAACCTACTACCAGGACGGTAGTACCTCCCTGGGTGTTCTGTCTAAACCAAACCTACTCCCACAGGACGGTAGTACCGTCCCGTGGTTTGGTTTGTCCTGTCTACCAACCTACTACCACAGGACGGTATACCCCTCCCCGGTGGTTGCTGTCCCTACCAACCTACTACTATACCACAGGACGGTAGTAACCACCCTGGTGGTTGCTGTCTAACCCAAACCTACTAAAACCACAGGACGGTAGTACCCCCCGGGGGTGGTTGCTGTCTACCAAACCGTACTAACTACCACAGGACGGTAAAGTACCCTCCCTGGGTGGTTGCTGTCCAACCACCTACTACTACCACCACACAGACGGTAGTACCCTCCCTGGGTGGTTAGCTGTCTAACCAACCTACCTAACCACAGGACGGTAGTACCCCCTCCCTGGGAGTTGCTGTCTACCAACCTACTACCCACAGGAAGGTAGTACCTCCCTGGGTAGTTGCTGTCTACGTCTACCAAACTACTACCCAACAGGACGGTAGTACCTCCCTGGTGGTTGCTGTCTACCAACCTACTACCACCAGGACGGTAGTACCCCCCTGGGTGGTTGCTGTCTACCAACCTACTACCAAGGAAGACGTAAGTACCTCCCTGGGTGGTTGCAGCTGTCTACCAACCTAAACCTAACCACAGGACGGTAGTACCTCCCTGGGTGGTTGCTGACTACCAACCTACTTAATACCACAGACGTAGTACCTCCCTGGGTGTTTGCTTCTACCAACCTACTCTACACAGGACGGTAGTACCTCCCTGGGTGTCCTGTCTCCCAACCTACTAACTACCACAGGACGGTAGAACCTCCCTGGTTGGTTGCTGTCTACCACCCTACTACCACAGGAACGGTAGTACCTCACCTGGTGGTTGGCTGTCTACCCAACTCTACTACCAACAGGACGGTAGTTACCCTCCCTGGTGGTTTGCTGTCCTACCAACCTACTACCACATGGAACGGTTAGTACCGTCCCTGGGTGGGGTTGCTGTCTAACCAACCTACACTACCACAGGACGGTAGTAACTCCCTGGGGGATTGCTGTCTACTCAACCTACTACACAAGGAGGGACGGTAGACTCCACCCGGGTGGTTGCTGTCTACCAACCTACTAACCACAGGACGGTAGTAACCTCCCTGGGTGGTTGCTGTCTAACCAACCTACTACCCACAGGACGGTAGTACCTCCCCCTGGTGGTTGCTGTCTACCACCTACTTTAACCACAGGACGGTAGTACCCTCCCTGGGTGGTTTAGCTGTCTACCACCTACCTACCACAAGGACGGTAGTACCTCCCCCTGGTGGTTGCTGTCTACCCAACCTACTAACCACAGGAAACGGTAGTTAAACCTCCTCCCTGGGGTGGTTTGCTTGTCTACGCAACCTATTACCACAGGACGGTAGTAAACCCTCCCTGGGTGGTTTGCTGTCACCAATCCTACTACCACAGAGGACGGTTAGTAACCTTCCCTGGGTGGTTGCTGTCTACCAACCTACTACCAACAGGACGGTAAAGTACCTCCCCTGGGTGGTTGCTGTCTACCCCAACCTACTACCACAGGACGGTAGTACCTCCCTGGGTGGTTGCTGTCTACCAAACCTACTACCCAGACGGTAGTAACACATCCCTGGGTGGTTGCTGTCTAACCACATCCTACTACCACAGACGGTAGTACCTCCCGGTGGTCGCTGTCTACCACCAACACTACTACCACAGGAACGTAGTAACCTCCCTGGGTGGTTGCAGGTCCTACCAACCTACTTACTTTTGGAATAATATTAATGTGGCAACCACATCCCTATTTTTTGTGTTTATCTATCTGAAGAAAAGAAAAGAAAAAGAATGAAGGAAACGAAGAAAGTAGAAGAAGAAGAAGAAGAAAGAAGAAAAAATTATTTTGATTACTTGCAATAGAGTCCCTTTGATCTTGTCCCGCAGAGAGCGACCCCACAACAGTCGGGCTAACACCCAGGTACTTACTTACGCTAGTACAGCACAGATGTAAACAAAACGCACCAACCAAATGTATCCACATAAAACTAAATTAATGTAGGTACTTAATATCTAAAACTGATTGCGAAAAGGATTTAGGTAGGTTCAGTTATCAGGCTAGAAAACGTTTGTAGTATTTTAAAATTAGTTTAATAAGATACATGGAGTGGGTGTGGGTGGTGGTGAGTTGGACCTGACTAGCTGTGCTGGGCTGGGTCTGGTGGAGGTGCCCCAAAATTGGGTGGGTCATTGGGCTAACCCGGGGGGGGGTTTCTTTGGGTCTAATCCGGGGGGAGGGGGCATATAAAACCGGGCTCGTAGGGGGTCAGTGGGCCCTGTTGCAGTTTTTCCTTCTTTTTTGTTCTTTTTGCTGCGGGAATGGGCCCACCCCCTTGTCTCGCTCCCACCTCTACTTTTTCAAGGGATGAGGTGTTGTTGCCCGAGGGGGCCCCGGCACTCTCCCCAAATTTAGAAAACTCTCAAAACTGTCACCCCCGGGAAGCCTTCAATGTTGCCCTTGCCCTATGGCGTTTATAAAAAACGGTTCAACTATTTTAGTCCTTTCCCTTTTCCCAATAGGCTCTTTTTTCTCTCTCCTTTTAAAACCCAATTTTATTTTTTAGCGTTTCCTTTAAAAAAACATTGAAATTCCCCTGTCAACTCTGTACAGTATTTTTAATTCTTTGTAATTCAATGTATATAAAGTTTAAAATTAATTTATTACCCTTTTGTTTTTTTCCCTTCGGGCCCAAATATAGGGAAAAAACTGGCCCCAAATTGCTGGCTGTGATCGGGTTTCCCAGGGGCCCAGCGTTCCCAGGGGCCATCATCGTTGTCCAAGTGAAAAAAACCTGCCGTACGAAAAAAAATTAAATTTAATGAGCAAAAAAAACCATGAAAACCCAGACGCCAAAAAACCCAAAAGTTTACCATATAAAAACTTAGAAAAAATTTATTTAAAAAAAGATTATATTTTTTTGTTATCTAGAAATCAGAAAAATTATTATCAGGTCAACAGTTAGCTTGGGAAAGGGACACCCTTCGTGTGTTAAAGGGCTTTTGGGTTTCCAAGGGAATTGGGGGTTTCCCCTTCTCTTGGATCAAATTTGGGTTTATCTTCAAATCCCCAAATCGTTGTATAAAAAACCATGGGGGTTTAGCGTTTTAAGAGAAAAGGGGTTTTGATCTTATAATTTACCCTTATGAAACACTAGGTGTGTAGGTATCCGCGGGGTATTGCGAGAGTTTAAGACTTTGAAAATTTGGGAACTAGGGACTAAAAAACATAAGTAATAAAAAAGGGGGAAAAGTGTCGGGAAATGGGGGAAAGTGAAAATTTAAAAAGGTTTCCTGCAAGATCGTATTGGAATATTTTAAAAATTTTTGTTTTAAAAATTAAAATGGAATACTAAAACATAGAAACTAGGGGAAATTAGGCTCTCCCAAAAGTTTTTTGGTGTTGTCGGGATTTTACTTACTTGGGCTTTCATTCTATTACCCAAGGTTTTTAAATGAAACCCAAAAGCTGACGATCCTCATGGAACTTTTCTTGTTATGGACCACTTTTGATTTCCCCCCCCCATTCGTCCCCAGCTCTTAACCACTGGTACAAAATGAAAAACAGTTTAGGGAAAAGGACTTCAAAAAAAAACTATTTTGGGGTTAATGACTATCTTGTCATTTGGTGTTATGCTCCCCCCAAGGAACCTAGACGATAGTGAATAAACCACAAGAATGACATCTCGGTCGAGGAGTTTGGTGGGGATGTAGAGGGAAAGCTTTTTCCAGGATGAAAAGCACCAGTGGATGAAGACATGAGGGGCCCAGCAAGGGCGTTGGCTTTGCTGGGATTTTTCCCGCCCGGCCCCAGCTGGGGGGAGGGTCAAAAAACTCAAAAGAGATGTTATAAAAAATTTTACGGTAGGGCCTACTTTTTATTTTAAACCAAAAGGGGGGAAACGGTAACCCTTAATTTTTTCCTTATATTTGGGGTAAAAAAAAACATTTTAATTTTGGGTAAAGCACTTGTAAAATTTGGAGGGAAAATTAAATTTTAATTTTTGAAATTTTTTTCCCCCCTTTTACCAAAATTTGGAAAACCCCCAAAAAACTTCCCAAAAAAATATTAATTATACTGGTAATGTGTTTTTTTTTTAAAAAAACCTAAAAAATTGCCAAATTTTTCCCCCTTTTTGTAAAAAAATTTACCTTTAACCAATCTAAAAATTTTTAAATGGGGGGTGGGGGAAAGGGGGACTTTTTTGGGGAAATAAGTATTTTCAAGGAAAAAACCCTAAGGGGAAAGGGTTGCTAATTAATTTGCCCAAAAATTTGGGGAATTAAAATAATGGGGGCCATTTCTTAAACCCAATCCTAAGGGGGGGAAGAAGTGGGTTTACTTGAGGGTAAGGGGACGGTGTTGGGGGAAGTAAAAACGGTCACTCGAAGGGAAGGGGGGACGAGTGTCGGGGAAAAAGTACCACAGTACACTCGCAGGGCAGGGGGGACGAGTGTCAGGGAAAATTTCCCATTTAACTGGGCAGGGAGGGGGGGAGGGAGTTCGGGGAAAAAGTCCCACAGTACATCGCAGGGCGGAGGACGAGTGTTGGAAGTACCACAGTACATCGCAGGGCAGGGGGACGAGTGTCTGGAAGTACCAAAAGTACACCGCAGGGAAGGGGGGACGAGTTCGTGGAATTTCCCCAACGGTTCATCGCAGGGCAGGAGGCGAGTGTCTGGAAGTCCCCACAGTACACTCGCGGGGGCAGGGGGGGGACGAGTGTCGGGGGAAAGAACCACGTACATTTCGCGGGAAAAAAGGAGAGTGTCGGGGAAAAGTCCCATTTCATCGCAGGGCAGGGGGGCGATTTTTTTTACCCCCTTTAACCCCCAACCCCCCCCCCATTCCCCCCCCTCCTCCCCCCCCCCCCCGGCCCCCCCCCCCCCCCCTCCCCCTTCCCCCCCCTTTTCCCCCCCCCCCCCCTAAACCCCCCCCCCCCCTTCTTCCCCCCCCTCCCCCCCCCCCCCCTTCCCCCTGGAAGTTTCACAGTCCCTTTTGGGGGGGAGGGGGACGGGTCGTGGAAGTACCATTTTTACACTCGAGGGCAGGGGGGAAAGAGGTGGTGGAAGTATAAACAGTTACACTCCCCAGGGCGGTGGAGGTGTCAGGGAAGTACCACTTTAAACTCGCAGGGCGGGAGGACGGTGTAGGGAAAAATATAAAATACACTCGCAGGGAGAAGGACGGTTTTCATGGAAGTTTCACAGTAAAACTAGCGGGAGGGGGACGAGTGTAGGGGGAAGTTTCGGGTTTTCCTCGCAGGGCAGGAGGACGGGGTGCATGGAAGTATCACGTACACTCGAAGGGCAGGAGGGACGAGTGTCAGGGAAAATATCCACATTTACACTCGCAGGGAAAGGAAAAGGACGAGCGTCATGGAAGTATCCGTATACCGCAGGGCAGGGGGGACGAGTGTCATGGAAGTCCCACAGTACCTCGCAGGGCAGGAGGACGGTTCATGGAAAAAGAATCACAGTAAAATGAAGGGCGGGGGAACGGGTGTGGGAAGTACCACAGTACACTCGCAGGGCAGGAGGGACGGGGTGTCAGGGAAAGTAACACAGTAAAAACTCGCAGGGCGGGGAGGGGGAGTGTCAGGGAAAAGTACCACAGTACATCGCGGGAAAGGAGGACAAAGTGTCGGGGAAAAGTACCACAGTACACTCCCCAGGGCAGGGGGGGGAGGGAGTTTTATGGAAAGTAACACAGTACACTCGCAGGGCAGGAGGCCCGGAGTGTAAAAAGTACCACATTTCCAACTCGCGGGGCCCGGAGGTCGAGTGTCAGGGGGAATTTCCCCAGTAAACTCACGGGGAAAAAGGGAGGGAGTGTCGGGGAAAAGGGGTACCCAGTACCTCGCAGGGGAAGGGCGAGTGTCGGGGAAGAAACCACAGTACACTCACAGGGGGGGGAAACGAGTGCCCGGGGAATTTCCAAAAGTACATTTCACAGGGAAGAAGGCGAGTGCGGGGAAAGTACCACGTACACTGCGGGGGGGGGGACGAGTGTCTTGGAAGTCCCACAGTAAAATCCCCGGGAAAAAGGGACGAGTGTCTTTGGAAGTACCACGTACACTCGCAGGGCGGGGGAAACGAGTGTCATGGGAATTTATCACAGTACACTAGGGGGGCAGGGGGGACGAGTTTTAGGGGAAGGGTATCAGATTTACACTCGCAGGGGGGGGACGGAGGGGTCATGGAAGTTCCAAAGTACATTTCCCCCAGGGCAGGGGGACGGTGTCAGGAAGTATCCAGTACCTCGCAGGGCAGGAGGACGAGTGTCAGGGTTGTATCAAAGTCACTGCGGGGCAGGAGGAGAGTGTGTGGAATTTACCACATTTACACCCCGCGGGGGCAGGAGGGAGAGTGTCAGGGAAAAGTATCAGATTTTACCTCGCAGGGCAGGCGACGAGTGTCAGGGAAAGTATCGGGAGTTCACTCCCCGGGGCCCGGGAGGACGAGTGTAAAGAAAGTCCCACAGTAAACTCGAGGGCAGGGGGAAACGAGTTTTCAGGGAAAAGTATCACATTTACATTGAGGAGAAGGACGAGTTTTCATGGAAGTATCACAGTACACAAAGCGGGCAGGAGGGACGAGTGTCAGGGGGAAGTATCAGAATCACTGCGGGGGCAGGGGGGACGGGGTGTCAGGGAAAGTATCAAAAGTAAAAATCGCAGGGCGGAGGACGGGGGCATAAAAAGTATCCAGTACATTTGGGGGAAAGGCGGGAAAGGGAGACCCTTTCAGGGGAAAATTTTCCCACATTTATACTCGCAGGGAGGGGGGACGAGTGTCTTTGGAAAAGTCCCAAACAGTACACTGCAGGGCAGGAGGACGGTGTCATGGAAAAATTCACGGGTTAACTCGCAGGGCAGGGGGAGGGTTGTCGGGGAAAGAAACCACTTTCCATCGCGGGGCCGGAGGAGATTTGTCAGGGAAGTAACACAGTCCCACTCCCCGGGGGCAGGAGGACGAGGGGTCGGGAAATACCTAAAGTACACTCGCAAGGCAGGAGGACGGGGGTGTCGGGGAAAAGTACCACGTACACCGCAGGGCAGGAGGACGAGTGTCATGGAAGTAACCGGTCACTCCCAGGGCCCGGGGGAAGGACGAGTGTCATGGGTCCCACAGTACACTGCGGGGAAGGAGGACGGTGTCAGGGAAGTACCACAGTCCCACTCACGGGGGAAGAAGGAGAGTGTCGTGGAAGTACCCCAGTACACTCGCGGGAAAAAGGGCGATTTGTCGGGGAAAGTACCACAGTAAAATCACGGGGGCAGGGGGACGGTTCAGGGAAAGAAACACAGTACATTTCACGGGGGAAAAAAAGGACGAGTGTCGTGGAAGTACCACAGTACACTCGCAGGGCAGGGGGCGAGTGTCGGGAAGTACCCCCAATTTACACTCACGGGGAAGAAGGACGGTGTCGGGGAAAGGGACCACAGTCCCACTCGCAGGGAAAGGGGGACGAGTGTCAGGGAAAGTATCACAGTACCTAGCAGGGGGGAGGACGAGTGTCATGGAATTTATAGAGTACACTGCGGGGCAGGAGGACGAGTGCAGGGGAAAGTACCCAGTCACTCGCAGGGCGGGGGGGGAAGAGTGTCAGGGAAAAGTATCAAGTACACTCCCCGGGGCAGGAGGCGAGTGTCAGGGAAAAGTACCCAAAGTAACTCGCGGGCAGGAGGCGGTGTGGGGAAATTTTCCCACAGTACACTCGCAGGGCAGGAGGAGAGTGTCAGGGGATGGTTCAGAGTACATCGCAGGGAGGGGGCAAAGTGTCATGGAAGTATCGGGGTACACTCGCGGGCAGGAGGAGGTTTTGGGAAGTCCAAAATTTTACACTCGCGGGGGCAGGGGGCGGTGTCAGGGAAGTATCCCCAGTACACTCGCGGGGGCAGGGAGGAGAGTGTCATGGAAGTATAAAATTTCACTCGAAAGGGCGGGAGGACGGGTGTCGTGGAAGTCCCAACATTACACTCGCGGGGCAGGAGGACGAGTGTCGGGAAAGTATCAGAGACACTCGCAGGGCAGGGGGGGACGAGTACCCTGGAAGTCCCACGTAAAACTCGTGGGGGAGGAGGAGGGGTTGCCCAGGGAAAAGTACCCCCAGTACATCGCAGGGCAGGAGGACGAGTGTAGGGGAAGTCCCACAGTACACTCGCAGGGCAGGGGGAGGGAGTGCATGGAAGTCCCCACATTACATTTTGCAGGGAAAAAGGAAACGAGTGCCCGTGGAAGTACCACGGTACACTCCAGGGCCCAGGAGGACGGTTTTCGGGGGAAGGGTACCACAGAACACTCCCCAGGGGCGGAGGACGAGTGTGGGGGAAAGTATCACAGTACCCTCGCAGGGCAGGAGGACGAGTGTGGGGGAAAGTATCACATTTACCACTCGAAGGGCGGGAGGGACGGGGTGTCTTTGTAAGAAAACCACGTACACTCGCAGGGAAGGAGGCCGAGTGCCCATGGAAGTATCAAAAGTTACCTCGCAGGGCAAAAAGGGACGAGTGTCTTGGAAGTTTTACAGTACACTGGGCAGGGCAGGGGGAAACGAGTGTCATGGAAGTTCGAATACACTCGCAGGGCAGGAGGGCGAGTGTCATGGAATTTCCCACGTACATGCGGGGCGGAGGACGATTGTCGGGGAAAAGTCCCACAGTACATCCCCGGGGCAGGGGAAGAGTGTGGGGGAAAAGTATACAGTACACTCGCGGGCAGGAGGACGAGTGTCATGTAAGAAAAAAAACCCCCCCTTTACATCGCAGGGCAGGAGGAGGGAATTTTGCCCATGGAAGTATCACAGTACCTCGCAGGGCAAAAGGGACGAGTTTTTTCCCATGGAAGTATCACAGTCCCTTTAGCAGGGAAAGGGAGGACGAGTGTCAGGGAAAAGTTCAGAATACACTCGCGGGGGCAGGGAGGAGGGGGGGGAGTGCCCCATGGAAATTTAACAGGGTACACTCGCAGGGCAGGAGGACGAGTGTCATAAAAGTCCCAACAGTACACTTCAGGGGGAGGGACGGTGTCATGGAAGTTCGGGATTTCATTTCGCGGGCAGGGGGGACGGTGTCTTGGAAATTCCACGGGTCCCAAACTCCCCAGGGGGGGGGGGAACGAGTGTCATGGAAGTTCCACGGTACACTGAAAGGGGCAGGGGGGAAAGAGTGTAAAGGGAAAGAAACACAGTACCTCGCGGGGCCAGGGGGACGAGGTATGGGTACCACAGTACACTCGCGGGGGGAAAAGGGGAAACGAGTGTCGTGGAAGTACCCGGTAACTCGGGGGCCCAGGAGGACGAGTGTCTGGGAGAATTTCCCAATTTACACTCGCAGGGCGGAGGACGAGGGCGGGGGAAGTCCCCAGGGTTTATACCCGGGGGGGCAAGGGGGAAAACGAGTGTCGGGGAAAAAGTAACAGAAACACTCGCAGGGCGGGGGGGACGAGTGTCGGGGGAAAGTACCACAGCACACTCGCAGGGCAGGAGGACGAGTGTCATGGAAGTACCACATTTACACTCCCCAGGGGGGGAGGACGAAGTGTCATTAAGTATCGGAAAAACTACCCGGGGGGGCAGGGGGGCGAGTGTAGGGAAAGTATCCAGTACACTCGCGGGCAGGAGGAGGTGTCAGGGGAAGTATCAAAATTTACATGCGGGGCGGGAAGAAGAGGCCCGGGGAAGTTTTAACAGTACACTCGCAGGGGGGGGGAAACGAGTGTCGGGGAAGTACCACAGTACCCCTTAAAGGGGGGGAGGACAAGTTTTTGGGAAAGTATCAGAGTACACTCCCCAGGGCGGGAAAGGACGAGTGTCAGGGAAAATTTCCCACGTACACTCGCGGGGGCAGGGGGCGAGGGGTCATGGATTTTCCCCAGGGTAAAACTCGGCAGGGAGGGGGGACGAGGGGGTAATGGAAGTATCCGGGTAAAATCGCAGGGCAGGGGGACGAGTTTTCATGGAAGTTCCCGGTACACTCGCGGGCGGGTTGGGGAAACGGTGTCAGGGAAGTATCACTTTTACACTCGAGGGCAGGGGGACGAGTGTCATAGAATTTTTCCAAGGGTACACTCGCGGGGCGGGGGAAAGGACGGCAAAGGGGCAAAATACCCCAAAAAAAAAAAGGGCCCGGTGGTTTTACGAAAAGGTGTATAGACGTTGAGGAAAAAGCCCATTTTTTTCATCCCCTCCCAGGACCGGGTTTGGGCCCAAGCCTCGCTGGGGGCACATTTTCCCCCAGAGGGTTTGGGCCCCAAACCACCGTGCCCTTTTTTTTTTCCGGGGAAAGGGGGTTTGCTGGCTCAGTTTTCTGGGGAGGATGAGATGAAATTTCAAAATTGAGAAGGAAAAAAAAATTAATAATTTTCTTTTTTTTTTTTATTTGACGTAAAGCCCCTACAAGTTGGTTTAAATTCATTCAAAAAAAGGGATTACTCGAGGGGCCCTCCGCCCACAGAAAAATTAGTAAAAATTCACAAAAAAAGGGAAACACGGCAGTTACCCTGAAATGGTAGGCTAGGTAAAGGGACTGATCATCGCCCGCAAAAAAAATTTGATTCCCAAAAGGGGATTAATTAAAATCTCAAAAAGTTTTTAAATTAAAATGTCAGCAAATTTTTTTGCAGGGTACTTTCACACACACACAACATACACGCCAACACACACACACAAAACACACACACACACACAAAACCCCACACCACCCCACAAACACACCCACACACACACACACACATACACACAAAAAAATAACACACACACAATTTTAATTTATAAAATTTTTTATATTTTTTTAATATATTTATAAAATATATATTTTAAAAAAATTTTTATATATATATAATTTTTTATATATATAAATATATTACATATTTTTAATATAATATTTTATATATATATATATTTATATTTTTTAAAAATATATATATAAAATTTTTTTATATTAAAAATATATATATATTGTCGTGCGAAATTGTAAAAAATTTGGGCAATTAGCAATAACCATTTAAAAAAAAATTTTCCCATCTAAAATTTTCTCCTATACGTTTTAAAAATATATTCTTTTCATTAATGTTAGGTTTAAAATTTTAATTTTGCATCAAAAGAATCTTAGAAAAAATTACCCAACCTTATTTAACAAGAAAACCAAATTTTTTTTTGCCTAAACCAACTAAATATTTCTTTAGATTTGTTTACAAAAAATTTTAATACTTTAAAAAAACACAGTGAAATATATTTTTTTCGTTAGGTTCTGAAAAGATTTTTGGCCCAAAAATTTTTGCATACACAAATTTTTACTTGTCCTATATGGCAAGAATTTAAAAAAATAAGAACGAAGGAAAAACCTGCAGCAGGCCTACTTTGGCCCCTCGAGGGGTCCAAGTCTCCTACCCGGTTTGGCCAATTTCACCCCAAATTTCCCAAACAGGTCGGTACATTTACTTTAAAGGGGGGAACACGGCAAACCCACCTGGTAGCACAAACCCAAAGGGGCCAAAATCACACCCACCCCCATCCCTATGTTTTTTAAACCCAAAAAAATTTTTTAAAACTACACAAAAGTTCTGGCCCCTTCACTGTACTTGGGAGTTTGTTCCCTCATCCACAACTCCCATCACCAAAACAGTACTTTTTCCCATATCCCTTTGGAAACTGAAATTTTTCCCAAATTAAAACCCTTGCTGCGAGTCCTGTCTAGGCTAGTTTCTTCAGAACACTATTTACAATTTCCCCTTTTTTTATTAAACTTACCTAACCTGGTTATAACAAGCGCAATTTATTTTAGCCTAAACCCTAATAATTATTTTAGATTTGGGGGACAGTAATTTAAAAAAATAAAAAAAACACAATGAATTATTTTTTAGTTTGGGTTTAGAAAGATTTTTTGGGGATGTATTTAAAACACAAATTTTTTGTTTGTCCCATATGGCAAGATGAGCGTGCTATTTTTAAGCCAAAATCGAAAATTTTTGCCTATTTTGGGACGACATATGGGGTTTTCATGTCTGTGGGCCAAAGTGGGGGGTTTTGGAAAATTTAAAGGGAGGGGAATTTTTTGGGAGTTTTTGGGAAATTAGGAAAGGGGGTGCGGGGAATTTACCAAAAAAATGTTGTCCCGAGGGTGAGGAAGGGTTGTTGAGGGGGGTTGGACATGTAAGGAATGGAGCGAAAAGAAAAGACTTTTAAAAGTTTTATCAGTTTGTAGTGGAAGGAAGGCGGGGGGGGGGGTCGGCCTAGGAAGGGTTTTGGGGGGGGGGGTTAAAAGGGGGTTTTTGGGTGCGAGGGGCTTGGGCTTCCGCAAAGGGATTGGGGTGAGCGTGTTTTTTAGGGGGGAATTTGGGGACAAATGGTTTTTTTTTAAAAATTGACGGGGCTGTTTGGGGGTTTTGAGCAAAATAACATTTATGAAGGGAAATTTAGGGGGAAAACCCGGGAGGCCCGGACTTGAGTCCTGGGTTTGGGAATTTTACAGTGCCCGCACTCCGAAGGGGGGGGTGGGTTTAAAGTTGCGTTTAAAAATGTTTGTGTAAACACCCCTTTTGGGCAAGGGGCAGTGATGGAGTGTTTGATGGTTTAAGTTTTTCTTTTTCGGGCCACCCTGCCTTGGGGGGAAATTTGGCCAGTGTTTATTAAAAAAATAAAAAAAACATTATAATATATATATATTATATATTTTAATTTTTATATATTTTTATAAAAATGGGTGTTGCCCATGTTTTTTTATTTTGAAGGCCCGAAGGGTTTTAATTGTGTTTATTCAGGGTACCCAAAGGTTGCCAGTGTCTCATTCCCCGATACCCGGTGTTTTCACTTTTGTCTTATTCAGATTCCCAGGGTTGCTGCATTTTGTCATATCCCGGTACCCCGGTGTTACACATTGTTTTTTTCAGGTACTAGGTGCTGCCATGTGTCATATCCCGGTTTCCCAGGGGGTTACACATGTGTGTTATTTTGATACCCCGGGGCTGCAAATGTTTCTTATCAGAAACATTTTTCAATTAATATAATAAATACTACCCCTATATAGAAAGCCACTTGTTATGCCCAGCATTTCGGGAAATTAGGTCAATTTTTCCCAGGATGCGACCCCCACTAGTCGACTAACACCCAGGGGGCCCATTTTTTTGGGTTGGGGGGAAAAAAGACCCCCCGTGCCCAAGGGAAACCCCGGCCCCATTGTTTCTACCCCTGCTGGGAAAAAAACCCAGGAACCCCCGCCCTTTTGAAACGAGAGCTTTAGCCCTCAGAACCCCGGGGTCTATCAACCACCTCTGTGGCACTGGGTATTTCCCCACCTTGGTGGCATTGGGGGGGCTCCGCCACCTCTGATGATGCACTGGGGATCTCAAATCCTTCTGTTTGGGCCCCTGGTTGTCTCCAACCCCCTCTGGGTTTGGGATGGGTTTTCTCCACCCCCTGGGTTTGGGATGGTTGTCTCCACCACCTTGGTGGCATTTTGGGTGTCTCCCACCTTGATGGCACTGCGGCCTCTACCACCTTTTTTTGGCATGGGTGCCCACCATTTGTATTGGGGAAATCTTCCTCTACATGAAACAGAAACAAAAAAATCAATTCTTTTTTTAACTTTGAAAAAAAGAAAATTTAAATAAAAAAAAAATTTTTTTTTAAAAACCACTTGGTTTTCTAGTTTTTTGGTGTTAACCCCCCAGCAAAAAACTGCTTGGGTTTTTACCCCCCCAGCAAAAAAATAATGGTGTTAAATCCAACCTGCAAACCCAATTTTTGTGTTACTCCCCCCAGCAAAAACGGGTGATGTTTACTCCAACAAGCAACAAAATTTCTGGTGTTTTTAACCCGCAAACAATTTCTGGTTTTTAAACCCCACCCGCAAACCCCTTTTGGTGTTACTCCCCCCAGCAAAAAAAACTGGTGTTACTCCCAAACCGCAAAAAAAATGCTGGTTTTTACCCCCCCACCAGCAAAAAACTATGGTGTTACTCCCACCAGCAAACAAATTTTTGGTGTTATTTCCCCCCCAGAAAAAACTACTGGTGTTACTCCCCAGCAAAAAACTATGGTGTTACTCCACCAGGGAAAAAAATTTTCTGGTGTTTTCTCCCAACCCGAAAAAAACTACTGGGTTTTTACTCCCACCCGCAAAAAATGCTGGTGTTACTCCCCAAGCAAAAAACTACTTGGGGTTACTCCCACCCGCCCAAAAAACTACTGGTGTTAAATCTCCCAGTAAACAACCCAGCCCAAAAAGCCTCTGGCAAGCAAAAATTGCAACTCCTTACCCGAAATATCATAAAGAAAACAAAGGGGGAAGCTGACCATCATTTTGTGAAAAAAAATGCGTAAGGAGGCCAAACCCAGTAAAGAAGGCCCTAAAAAGACCTTTACCAAAAAAAACAACTAAGGGAAAACCCCCCCACTAGCAAAACACCTAGCCAAAAATAAAACAAGTGAAAACCCCTCAGCAAAAATTTTTATAAGAAAAGGGGGAAAACCCGCAGCAGGTCTCCTAGCCCCCAAACCCGGCAGGGGACCTTTCTAAACCAAAAGGGCGCAAGCGACATCCAGGCAAAAAATTATACGTTAAAAAGCCTCACCCCTTTCTGAAATCGCCTGTGGGGGGTTTCCCGTAGCGTATGCCCCGAAAAAACATATATGGTCCTGTTGTTGATAGTCTGCATTGTTTTGCCCCCCACTGTTGTGGGGTTTTTTTGGTCATTAAAGGGTTGGGGGTGGTCGATCGTGGGGGGTTTTGGGGGTCCGTGATGGGGGTACCCGGTTTAAAAGGGGGCATAATTTAAATTTTGTGGAAGAGGATCCTTGTGGGCGAAGTTTCGGACCGTCCCGGGGCATTAGGAAAAGGGGCAGGGTTGGACCGAAAAAAGTCCCCCGTCTAAGGTTTCTTCCTAATGCGTGGCTTTTTTGGGGGAAATGTTTTCGACTTTAAACAAATCCAAAAACCCTCGATCCATGTGATTTGTTTGGCTCGAAAAAAGTCCACGTTGGGCAAAAACTTTGTAAAAAAAAGTCACTTATCTGCATTTTACCCCACTTTCCCATGTGTCGATATTTACATTTTTCACTCCAATTTTTTAGGCCAATAAGTGAAATGTTCTTCTTTTAAAAAGACTGATTATACGCCATTAAACCCCAAAAACTCAAATGTCCTTTAACAACAATACTCCAAACTGGGTTTAAAAGTAAGCTTTCATTTCCCCTATATTGAGTCATGTTACCATGTCGTAAAACCTTAAAAATTTTAACCATGGATATACACTAGTTGTTATACCCAGGATATATATACTCGTTGTATAAGTATTAGGATATTCACTTCACGATGTATTATTTATATTATTATATATATATATTATATTAATATATATTTTATATATATATTATTTTTTTTAAATATATATATATTTAAAATTTTTTATTTATATATATTTTTAAATAATAAAATTTTATATATATATATATATGATATAATATATATATTTATTTATATGTAGGAGTGAGGAAGGCAGTTGTGAGTGTGGGGGAGTTTTGTGAGGCAGTAGGTAAAATGAAAAGGGGGTAAGGCAGCCGGGTTTAGGGATAAAGATGAAATGTTAAAAGCGGGGGGGAATTTGTTTTGGAGTGGTTGGTGCAATTTTTTAATAAATGTATGGAAGAGGGTAAGGGACCTAGGGATTGGCAGAGATCCTGCATAGTTCCTTTGTTAAAGGAAAAAGGGGGTAAAAGGGGAGTGCAAAAATTATAGGGGGATAAGTCTGTTGAGTTACTGGGTTAAAATGTAGGTAGGTTATAATTGAAAGAATTAGAGTAGACGGAGAATAGGATAGCGATGAACAAGGGGCTTTAGGAAAGGTAGGGGGTGTGTGGAAGGGGTTTTCAGTGAAACATATTAGTGAACAGTATTTAGATAAGGTAAAAAGGGGCTTTGTGGCATTTATGGATTTTGGAAAAAAGGGGTTGAAGGGTGGATAGGGGGGCAATGTGGGAGATGTTGCAAATGTATGGTGTAGGAGGTAGGTTACTGAAAGCAGTGAAAGTTTTTAGGGATAGTGAGGCTTAAGTTAGAGTATGTAGGAAAGAGGGGAAATTTTTTTCCAGTAAAAGTAGCCTTTGACAAGGATGGTGATGTCACCCTGGTTTTTTTAATATATTTATAGAGGGGTTGTAAGAGAAATAAAAAGC
>NW_026507021.1:0-45902 GCF_026875155.1 Cherax quadricarinatus | reverse complement strand
ATGCCCTCTGGACTTCTGTTGTTACACTTCTTGATATAAATCCCTAATCTATTTGCCTTATTACGTATGCTTGGCTTGTGTCTTGGTTTAAGGTTGCTGTTCCCCATAACCCCCAAGCCCTTTTCGCAATCTGAGGCTAAGTTCTACCATTTAACTTTAAGTTTAGGGTTATGGACAGCGAGCTTCAGAAACCTTGCTTTATTACATTGAACTGATCTGCCTTTTTTGACAAAAAATAGGTTTGTTTAAATCCTCCTGAATTTTCCCAAATCTACGTTTAATAAATTTTATCCTCCCTATCTTTGTGTATCGGCGATTTGCTTATATCATAGAATTCCCTCATCAAGATCATTGTTTCAGTGGCCCCCATTTAAACGTTTTTTTTCATTCCAGAAGTATGTCAGGTGCCAGACTGCCCAAATTTGTTCCCAAAAGGGAAATATTGAGAAGTAGATTAGTCCATTTCAGACCCCAAAACTACACATACAAATGCACTTACATAATTGGTTGCATTGGGAGGTGATCGTTATGCGGGGGTCCACTGTATATTATAAACAACAAGGGGCCCCAAGACTGACCCTGGGAAACGCCACTTGTTACAGATCCCCCCTCGGTTTTAACCCCCTTTTTGGGGACTTCTGTTTCCCTGTCTGTGAGCCAACTCAATCCATGAGACCCCTTTTCCCCCAATGCCATGAGCTCCCATTTTTTTAAACAGTTTTGGTGCGAACTCTATCAAAAGCCTTACTAAAATCTAAGAAATAATATCAAATTTCTTTATCGTGGTAAAGCCTCAAAAGCTTTACTGAAGAATTTAATAAATTAGTTAGACAAGCCCGGCCCTCTTTTTGAATCCATGCTGAGTATCATTAATATGCTTGTTATCGTTGCTTCTTATAATCTCAGTATAATTGACTAGTAATTTGCCTAAATTGAGGTCAGGTTTTGGGCCGGTAATTTGCGGTAACGACTTGTCCCCTGTTTAAAAATGGGAATTACTTAGCCATCTTCCCAAATATCAACACTCACCTTTTTAAAGAGATAAATTAAAAATATTATTTAATGGTTCACAGAGTTCCATTCTGCTTCCTTAAGAACCCTTAAAAAAAACCTCACGGCCCCGGCGACTTTTTTTGTTTCAGTCTGTCTATCTGTTCAAAACCCATTTCACTAGGATGTGTGTTACATAATTTATCTTCTTCAGCCCACATAAAATTAAAATTACTGGAATATTGTTAGTGTCTTCCTGTGAAAAAAACCGAGAGAAAAAAATTATTTAAAATCGAGCACTTTCTTTCTTTTTGTCAGAAAGATGCCCTAGTTTTTTTTAAGGGGACCTATTTATCTTAACTTTTGTTCTAAAAACCCGGAAAAAAACTTTTTTGGGTTAGTTTTAGAACCCTATCCTTTAATTTCTTTGTCCCTTTTAGCTTTTCTTACCCCCTTTTTAAGTCCCTTTAAGTCAATATATGATTCATAAGTGAAGCTCACCTTTTTTGTACGCCTATAATTCCTTTCTTATGCCCTAGTAGATATTTGAGCCTTTATTCATCCATTTGGGTCATTTCTATTTGATCTAATTTCTTTATACGGGAAAAAGTTTTTTGAGCAGATGTATAGTTTCAGAAAACTGTCATTTTGATAGCTCTCTTCGTTCCCCCAGTCAACGATGATAAGTGTTCTCAAGCCTCGTAATCGCTAAGCGAAAATCTGGGATGTTATGAGTTTCGCTACTATGTATTTTCCTTTCAGTGCTAAATGTAATTGATTGTGGTCGCTAGCCCCCAGTTTTTAACAAGGGTTTCTTTGTTTGCAAAACCCAAGTCAAGCGGTTTTTTCCCCCTTGTGGGTTCTGTCACAAACTGCTTCAAAAAAACAACCCTGAATACTTCTAAGAAGTCGTATGATTCAAAATTCCCCAGTCAAAAAATTCCAATCAATTGACTAAGTTAAGTCTCCTAGAATTATACATTATCGTGCCTTGGGCCTTAACAATTTTCCCATAGTAGTCCCCTTGGTCCCTATCTAAAATTTGGGGGATGGTATATCCACCTAAAAACAGTTTTTCATGCCCCCCTGAAAAATTTTATCCAAACGACTCGTTGTGTTTTTTCAGACTTAATACCCGTTTTTATGCAACAGTTCAAGGATCTCGGACATACAATGCCACCCCCCCCCTTCCGGATATTTATCTATTGGAACAAATTTAAAACCCTGAATTTGGGCATTTGCAGGGATGTCCACTTTTTTAATTAAACCATCTCAGGGTTAAAGGAAAAAAAAATCAATGTTATGCATAGAACTAATCTCAACTCGTCCATCTTATTCTAGCACTATGGCTATTAGCATAAAAAACATTGACTCCCTTTTTCTTTCCTTCCTGTCTTTCTGTTTTTCTACTAAACCCATTACTGTTTTCACCCAGTGTCACTGGCTTTTCAATATCTACCCCGTTTGCTTATTATTGTTCCCCCAGAAACCCAAATATTACTACACTGGGACTTCATGTTTTTCCCGCCAAAACCCCTGTTGAATGTTCATTTTTTGTGCTGTAAATTATCTTTTAGGTAAAAAAAAAAATTTTTTTTAACCTTTGGGTGTCTGGAAGAAATTAAATTGGGTTTAATTATTTCTTATGGGGGGAAAAAAGATTCGAAAATCGTCCCTTTCGATAATAGTCCCACTTCCCGGAAAAAGGGTTATGGACGATTATTGGGGACCACTGATAAGTGAATGGTTATAGTTGAGAAAGGCAGTTTGCGGCACGTAATATCGTATCTTTGGGGAGGATCCCCCCCGTTTTGGATACTTTTTTTGTTATTTTGTTGGTATGGGTGCTGAAATTTGGTTGTTGCGAGGTATAGGCCCAAAGGAATTTTCCCTCATTATGTCTGGAATTAGAGTGTTTTCGATCTTAAGTTAAGTTGTTTCAAACCCGCTCTGCTACCCAAACATAAAATAGTAGGTTTTTCCAGTGTTAAGTTAATTTTATTGGCTGTCATCCAAGTCGATTTTTTGACAGCTCCTCTTTAACAACACTAACCCGATCGCCATGCTTTGCACTTCAAAAAGGGGATTAACCGGGGACAAAATCAAAGCACCATGGCCGTCAATGCGGGGGTTTAACCTTCCCCTGTGGAGGCTTTTGACAAGATTTATGTAGGGGAAACAGTAAAAAAACCTTGGCACCCGCCTCAATGAAACATTTCGCATGTAGGAAGATAACTTAAACAACGCCTGTGTACAACCCCGAAATTCCACCAGTCATCTATGATATTCGGGACGCCCAATTAGGATCAAAAAAAAACAAATTTTCGCAGACGAAGTCCCTCGAATCACACTGATCGCTTTTTCAAATACAATTAACCCTTTTGGGGGTTTTCGGACGTACTAGTAGGGCTTACAAACCGGGGTTTTTTGACGTATAGTTCCCAAAAATTCTAGCGCCCTCAAATCTGTGGGGGAAAGCGGGTGGCCTTCATATGAAAGAATGGGTCTATGTGGTCAGTGTGCACAGTCAAAAAAAAAATCCTGCAGCACACAGTGCATAATGAGAAAAAAAAAAAATTTAAAATTTTTTTTTGGAAAAAAACAGCGACTTTGCACTGTATTTTCTTTTTATGGTATTTATTGTTTATTTAGTTTTCTTGGCCTCTTTTATGGAAGGAAAAATATTACAGAAATTGAGATGATTTTGACGGGTTTTACAATAAAAGGTCCTTGAAATTGACCCAAAAGTAGCAGAAATTTTTCGTTTTTTCCCAAAATTTTAAAAGTAAAAAAAATGGGCCCAAAGGTGCAATACACGTAAACGGGGAGTCTAATTTCTTTTACAAGTCACCAATAATATTTATCCCATTTTTTACACAATCAGTAGTTGCATAAAGAAAAATCTTATATTTTTTGTGAGAAAAAAAATTCAAGTGGATAGCAAAAGAATATAAGAGGGCCTTGGGGGACGTGACAAGCCCAAAAAGAAATGTCATTTTAGTCCCAGGAATGTCTTTCTTGTTTATTCTGGACCCTATTGGGGAAATTGGCATCTTTTAAAAAATTTGTGTGGAAATTTGGGAAAAATTTGCAAAAATCTGACCACTGTACGGATAGTTGAATTTCAAAATGCAGTTTCTTGCCCCCATTCGATAAAAAAAAAATGGAGTTCTAGCGAAATATTCATTTTTTTTTGTCGACAGCCCAGTGGAATTGCCCGAAAAGGGGCTCAAAGTGGGCAAAATCGCCGATGCTTTAAAATCCCGGGGGACCGCTAACTTTGCGAGAGCAAAATTTCCCGTAAGTTTTCCATCAAATTTCAAACTTTGGGTCCTTATGATGGGGAAAAGTTTCTCTATTTTTTCATAAGAGAAAAAAATTTTTTTTTTTTAATTTGGCCCCCGCCCCGAGAAGAGTTTCGGAGGGGCCCTGTCGCCCCTCAAAGGGTTAAAAAAAAACAGGGCGCTTCACCATCTTGAAGTCTTAGCGGAATCCCCCTGAAAACAGAAAACCCGCCTCACTAGTCTCTCCTGTTTACACAAAAGCACAATACAGAGGTGAAATGAAACAGGCCTTCTTTCCAGTCTTTTTTGTTAAACCTTTTTTTATGTTACCCAAGTAATAGTTTTGATACCCTTTTTTTATCATGAGAATTAATTGTTCTATCATATTGTATTACTACTAAAATTTTGTCGCTATACTATCTACTACTACCATATAAACATGAAATGGCCCTCATAGTATTGCATCTATTTAGCCTTTATATACCCTCTGTTCCTATACTGTTTGTATGGTTTGACAAACTCCTGGAGAGCGAAACTTGCCACAATAAAATGTCACATTTTGTTGCACTTGTGTCCTTTTACTTTTGTTAAAAAATGGTGTTGAGGGTGCAAAATTAGGGTGGGGAGAATAAGTCGTGTCGTCAGCAAAGAGAATGGGTTTAGGTGTTGGGATATGTTTGGAAGATCATTGATGTAAAAGAGGAAGAGCAGGGGTCCAAGGCCTTCCTGCGACTCCAGTATCAGTGGCCTCTGATGAGGCTGTGTCTTTAATGGTGAATACGATACCCATTAGAAAGTGGATTTAAAAAAGAAGCCATGGCCTCTTATACCATGTGGTCAATTTTTTGGGTAGGATTTCGTGGTTACTGTGTAAACGCTTTTTCTTGGTCAAAAAAATTTCCCAGCAGATTTCCTTATTTTCCAAGCTGTGTAAAGCAGGTCTAGCCAAATGAAAAAACATGAAGATTTGGGGGGGGCAAAGAAGACCACAGCAGATATAGGTAGGTGGACAAGACTACAGCCCCCATCAGGAGAAAGACCTTGGGGTGACCATAAACCGAGCCGTCACCGGGGCACCATCAAAACCCAAAAAAACTGCGCAGCTACGGGGGCCTGGAAACCTGAGAAAGCATTCAATGCCTTAATAAGGAATGTTCAAGACACTGTAACTGTGTATGTTAGGCCCCTACTGGAGTATCAGCACCATTGGAACCCCCAACCCGGTCAAGCACGTCAAGAAAGTTAGAGAAAGTTAAAGGGTTTTCAACAGGTTTTTCCCCGAGCTCAGGGGAAAGTCGTTGAGGAAAGGTTGAGGGAAATAGATGTGACACGGAGGACAGAAGGGTCATGGGAGACATGATAAGACATACAAGATACTGGAAAGAGTGGATGTTCCGAGAGGGGGCACAGAAAACAATGGGCACAAGGAAGCTGAAACTCGGAGTCCAGGGGGCTTAGGAAGTATTTCTTCAGTATGGTCGTAGGAAGTGGAATAGCCCAGCAAGTGAAGTAGTGGAGGCAGGGAAACCCTACTGTTTTAAGAAGAGGTATGACAAAGCTCAGGGAAAGGAGAGGGAGAGGCCTAGTAGGTTATTGAAGGGGGGGCCAGGAGCTGACCCGACCCCCGCAACCCAATTAGGTGAGTACAATTAGGTGAAAAACCCCACACACACACCCCAAAACACCACACCACAACACACACACAACACAACACCCCACCCACACACAAAAGTGGGGTTTTGAGAAATGGGAAAGGGAATGGTGGCATGGGCGAAAAAGGGCTCTTTGTAGGAAAAATCAGTCTGAGGGACATAAGGTGATAAAGCAGTTTAAAGTACAACCCCCCACAGAACTGCAGGAGGCAAGGAAGAATACGATAGAGCAACAGAGCAATGATCAAAAACTAGCCCAGGTGGCCAGGAGAGCACAATGGGGGGGGGCAAATTATAGTTATGGGTGATTTCAAACACAAAGGGGTTGATGGGAAAAAACCCGGAGCCCCATGGGGGGGCCCAAAAAAATGGAGGCCAAGGATGGATGTGGTACTGGAGAACCTCATGCTCAAAAGTTAGAGGGCACTCCCGGGGAGGAAAGGGGTGAACCAGCAAGGGTTTGGGCCTTGTATTCACCCTGATAGTTGGACTCGAGGGGATCATGTATGAAGGCCCCTGGGGGAGTGATCATGTGGTTTTTTTGCTTCGACTCATAGTTTAGTTTCCCAAATGGAGAGAGTAGCAGAATAGGCTGGGAAAAAAAAAACACAAAAGGGGAACTATCAGGCATGAGGAACTTCCTTCAAGACATTCAGTGGGAGAGGGAACTGACAGGAAAACCAGTACAAGAAATGATGGACTATGTAGCAACAAAATGCAAGGAGGCAGAGGAGAGGTTTGTTCCCAAGGGAAACAGAAATAATGGGAAGAACAGAACGAGTCCTTGGTTCACCCAAAGGTGTAGGGAGGCAAAAATAGTGTACTAGAGAATGGAAAAGGTACAGAAGACAGAGAACTCAGGAAAATAAAGAAATCAGCCGAAGAGCCAGAAACGAATATGCACAGATAAGAAGGGAGGCTCAGAGACAATATGAAAATGACATAGCATCAAAAGTAAAGACTGACCCGAAGCTGTTGTACAGCACATCAGGAGGAAAACAACAGTCAAGGACCAGGTAATCAGACTGAGGAAGGTGATGGGGAATCACAAGAAACGACCGAGAGGTATGTCAGGAGCTCAACACAAGATTTAAAGAGGTATTTACAGTAGAAACCAGTAGGACTCCAAGAAATCAGAACAGGGGGGCACACCAGCAAGTGCTGGATGAGGTACATATAACCAAGGAGGAGGTGAAGAAGCTGCTATGCGAACTTGACACCTCAAAGGCGGTGGGACCAGACAACATCTCTCCATGGGTCCTTAAAGAGGGAGCAGAGATATTGTGTGAGCCATTAACAAAGATCTTCAACACATCATTTGAAACTGGGCAACTCCCTGAGGTATGGAAAATGGCAAATGTAGTCCCAATTTTTAAAAAGGAGACAGACATGAGGCACTAAACTACAGACCTGTATCTCTAACATGTATAGTATGCAAGGTCATGGAGAAGATCATCAGGAGGAGAGTGGTGGGGCACCTGGAAAGAAACAAGTGTATAATTGACAACCAGCACGTTTCAGGGAAGGAAAATCCTGTGTCACAAACCTACTAGAGTTTTATGACAAGGTGACAGAAGTAAGACAAGAGAGAGAGGGGTGGATCGACTGCGTATTTTTGGACTGCAAGAAGGCTTTCGACACAGTCCCTCACAAGAGGTTACTGCAAAAGCTAGAGGACCAGGCACACATAACAGGAAAGGCACTGCAATGGATCAGAGAATATCTGACAGGGAGGAAACAACGAGTCATGGTACGCGACGAGGTGTCAGAGTGGGCGCTGTGACAAGCGGGGTTCCACAGGGTCAGTCCTAGGACCTGTGCTGTTCTTGGTATACGTGAACGACATAACGGAAGGGATAGACTCAGAAGTGTCCTTGTTTGCAGACGATGTGAAGTTAATGAGAAGAATCGAATCGGACGAGGATCAGGCAGGACTACAAAGAGATCTGGACAGGCTACAAGCCTGTCCAGCAACTGGCTCCTTGAATTTAACCCTGCCAAATGCAAGTCATGAAGGTTGGGGAAGGCAAGAAGGACCGCAGACACAATATAGTTTAGATGGCCAAAGACTGCAAACCTCACAAAAGGAAAAAGATCGGGGGGTGAGTATAACACCGAGCATATCTCCTGAGGCGCACATCAATCAGAAAAACTCTGCCCCATACGGGCCCGGGGCAAACCTAGGGATAGGGGTTCCGTACCTCAGAAAAGGAATTCTTTTAAACTCTGTACCCCCACTACGTCCCCCCAAATACGGGAGTTTTCAGCCCCAAATTTTGGGAAAAATCCCCACCAGTCAAGCAGGGAAAGAAATTAGAGAAAGTGAAAAGGGTTTGCAACAAGACTATCCCGAAACGGGATTGCCCCTAGGGAAAAAAAGGTTTGGGGGAAAATTTGGCCTGACGACACGGGAAAGGCCGGGGGGGTCGGGGGAAAACCATGATAACGACATAAAAAAATACTGGGGGGAATAGACCAGGTGGACAAAGGGATGTTCCAGGGGGGACAAGACACAAGGGGGGTCAAAATTTGGGAAGTTAAAGATCAGATGAATCAAAGGGAGTTAGGAAGAAATTTCTTCAGTATAGAGTAGTCGGGGCCATGGAATAGCCTAAAAAAGTGATGTGGGGGAGGCGGGAAAAACCATACATATTTTTTAAGGCGAGGTATGATAGAGTCATGGGGCGGGGAAGAGGGGCCCTAGTAGCAATCAGCAAAGAGGGGGGGCCAGGATTGTGACTGACCCCGAAACCCCACAAATGGGTGTAAAAAAACACACATGACACACACACACCAAAACACACACACACACCCCACAGGAGGGGTTTAAGGGAAATCAACCTGAGGGCCCGGGAGGACGGGAGAGATAGGGGGCATGATAAGGGACATACAAAAAAAACTGAGGGGGAATTTGTTTAAGGGTGGACAAAAAACGGAAATTTTCCCAGAGATTGGAACAGTAACAAGGGGACACAGTTGGAATTTTGAAGACACAGATGAATCCCCAGGGATTTTGGGGAAGTATTTGTTCACCCCAACAGAGAGTCGGTAAGTGGAATTTTTGGGGGAAGCATTAGTGGAGGCAGGATCCATAAATAGCTTTAAGCAGAGGTATGAAAAAGGGCTCAGGGTTTCCCGAGAGAGGCCCTAGTAGCGACAGTAAAGAGGCGGGGCCGGGAGTTTCGGACTAAAACCCCCGAAACCTCGATGGGTTTAGTACACCCCACACACAAACCAAACCAAATCAAGCGATTCTCAGGACAAAACATGGGGGAACAGGTTCCCCCAAAAGAAAACCAGGGTTTTGAAAAATTTGGAAGAGTAAAAAGGTTTTCCCTAACAGAGACAGAACACAGAGCGACGCACTGGGGGAAAGGGGACAAAAAAGCGAAAGGAGCTAGGAAAGGAGAAAAGGGGGAGGGAAAACCAAACAGAGGTCAGTCAGAGGGGAACAAAGCAGCAAGGGCAAGCACACATACAACAACCCTCGAACCCCAAAACCCCTACCCACCCCACCCCAAAGAAACTAAAAACCCATCCCAAACAGTTTTCCCCCCAAACCCCCCAACCAAAGAATCCTACGGTTGCTACCAGGTCCCCCCACCCCCACGGGTTCCCCACCCCCACAGGCCCCCCAAACCACATTTGGGAAAAAACAAAAGGGTATGGAAACACAAACGCTAGGGAATAAAAAGGGGGAGGGGGGTGGCACAAGAAAGTCAAAGAGGCATCACCGGACATCATAGCCCCTCACAAAAAACCAAGTTTACAGGAAATTGAAAAACAGATTCCCATTTTTTCCAAGGGGAATACCAGATCCTGAGGAAAGACAGAATAAACCCGGGGGGGGGGGTGGAGGATTTGGCACTGCTGGAAAAAACTGAGGGAAATTTTGATGAGCTGGAGAAGGAGACTGCGGAAAAGGGAAAGGGGAATTACATAGAAAGGAAAACACTTCACTCGGAGTCCCAAGGGGTAATTGAAAGGATGTTTAACCCCCCCACAGCAGGGGGGAGGCTAGGGCAAGATTTTGGGGACGACAGCAATAGAGCGAGGGTTTTGACACATTCTTGCGGTGGCCGAAAGGCTCTTTCATGCGGGGAAAAAAGCCCCTGACAGGGGTGATTTTAAACCCACAATTTAGATGGGCGGGGGAGAATTTGGAGCAAAATGGGGGCCAAGATCATGGGGGGCTAAAAAGTGGAGGTGGAACGGGAAAATTCATGTACCAACCCGTAAGGGACCCTACAAGGGAGAGGGGAAGAGGATAACCAGCAAGACTTACTTAGTATTCACCTTGAGTAGTGCAGATTTTGAGGACATACATACAAAAGGGCCCCCTTTTGGGGCCAGCGATCATTTGGTTTTGAGTTTCCCAAAACCACAGAAGAGCTATAATTTGGGGGGGAAGCAAAAAGGCCCGGGGGACAAATAAAACCAAACTACAAAAAAGGGGGGGACTACCGGGAATGGGGAATTTTCCTAAAATGATTCAGTGGGACAGGAATGGCGGGGGAAAAAAAAAACCCATTTTTTAATGAGATGAGGAATATGTAGCAAAAAAGGGTCCCATGGAGGTGAGGAGGTTTGTACGCAAGGGAAACAGGAATAATGAAAAAGCCAGGATAGCCCAGGGTCCACCCAAAGGTGCAAGGGGGAAAAAAACCAAGGTGCTGGGGAAGGGAAAGAAATAAAAGGCAAAGGCCCCGGGAAAAAAGGGGAGAGTAGCCCCATAGACCAGGAAAACAATAGCACAGAAAAGAAGGGGGGCCCCAAGGGACAATATAAAAATGACATAGCAGGGGAAGCCAAATCGGGCCCCAAGGGTTTTATGCACCCAAAATCAGGGGGAAGAAACAACAGCCCAAGGACCAGGTAATCAGGTTTAAGGAAGGAAGGGGGAGAGAAAACAAGAAATACGGTAAGTATGTGGGGAAACCCAAACAAGAGATTTCAAAGAAGTTTTTCACAGGGAACAGAAGGGGCCCAGAAAGCGGATGGGGGGGAACCCCACCGGGTTGGGGACACAGAAACACACAACCGAGGAAGAAGTAAAGAGGTTTTCTGAGGGGCCCTTAGACATTTTAAAAAGGCAATGGGATCAGTAACATCTCTTCATGGGTCCTGAGAGAGGCGCTATGTGTACCCCAAACAACAATTTTTTCAAAAATATCTATCGAAACGGGGAGATTGTTTGGGGGTGGAAACAGCAAATTTTTCCCAAAATTTAAAAAAAGGGGAAAAGGGCATTAAGCACTAAACTACAGGGGCCCTGTCACTGACCCTGTATAGTAGGGAAAGTCATGGAGAAGATTTTCAGGAGAAGAGTGGTGGAAAACCTTTAAGGAATCATCTCATTTAACAGCACCCAAAATGGGTTTTAGGGACGGGAAATCCTGTGTCTAAAACCCACTGGAGTTCTATGACAAGGGGACAGCAGTAAACCCAAAAGGGGGAAGGGTTTGGGGGATTTTCACTTCTTGGACTGCAAGAAGGCGTTTGAAAACAGTACCACACAAGAGATTATGCAAAAACTGGGAAACCCAAACAGGGATAACAGGGAAGGCACTACAATGGATCCCCAAAGGAAAACTTGTCAGGGGAAAACAGCCCCCGAGTAATGGTACGGGGTTTAGGTGTCAGAGTGGGCCCCCGTGACCAAACGGGGTCCCACAGGGAGGGGCGCTAAACCAGTTCCCGTTTCTGGTATTTGTGAACGACCTGATGGAAGGAATTTAAATCCAAGGTTGTCCCTGTTTGCCCGATGCGTGAAATTGATGAGAAGAAAATTTTTTGATCGAAGACCAGGCCCGAACTACAAAGGGATTGGGCAGGCGCAGACCCCGGGGCCCCGCAATTGGCTTCCCGGGGGTTCAATCCCACCCAAAACAAAGCCATGAAAAATTGGGGGAAAGGGGAAAAAAAGACCCGCAGACGGATACAGCAACTAAAACCATCAGAGGGTGCAAAGGGAGTCACACGTGTTTTTCAAAAGGGCTAGACAAGTAAAGGGGAAACTTAAAGATGAAAGAAAGCAGGAGGGGAAAAAAAAGATTTGAAGACATCTTGAAAAGGGATAGGCGAGGGGGACATGACCCAGGTGGGGAAAATTTTTGGAGAATTGGGGGTTCACAAAGAAAAGGAATCGGGCCCCTCCCAAAATAAAATTTTTTAAGGGAGAATCAAACCCCAACCATGATTTCCCGAGGAGAAAAACAAGGCCCGAGAGGCAAGCAGGGTTCCCGGGTGTGTACCTCAACTGAGACGAACCAGGGCGAAAGGGAAAACAAGAAAGAGAGAGTTCAAAAACGGGAAAAGGGGAAAAGGGAAGGAAATGGGAAAAGGGGGCAGGGAAAAACCCCGGATCAAATGGGAAGGGCAACACCCCCCCCAGAAAAACCTGCAAAAAGGGCCCAGCCACGACACCCCCAAGGGGAACTGAACAAACCAAACCAACCATTTACCCCACCCATTCCCCCTGTTTTTCCCCCCCCCGCACCACCGTTACAGGATTAAAAAAGAAGTTGAAGGGTTTTTTACACAAATGCAATGGAAATTTAAAAATAAAAATAGGAATGGCAAAAAAGAATTTAATGAGGGAAATCCCCCCCGACATCATAGCAGTTTTCAGAAACAAAATCAGGGACAAAAAAACAGATGCAAACTCCCCCAGGAACCAATCAAAGAGGAAAGGGTAGAAGGGGCAGGGGGGGGGGGTTTTTGGGGTTTCTCTGCTCTAAAAAACAGATGGGAAAATTTGAGGGGAAAAAGGAAGGAATAGATGAGACGGGGGAAAGAGAAATTTCTAGCGGTACACTTCAGGGTTTGGGGGAAAACCCTGTGGTCATTGCTTTAGTATAATCCACCACAGAAACCCGCAGGAGGCCAAGAGGGGAAATAAGAGAGCAACAAAAGCAAAGGTGGACACACTTGTGAGGGGGGCAAAAGAAACTCACTCCGCAGAGCAAAGTTGCTGGTTATGGGGGAAATTTTAACCACAGGGGGATAGACTGGGAAAAACCCGGAGCCACAATTGGGGGGGCCCGAAAAAATGGGGAGCCAGGTGTTTGGGGCGTGGTCTGGAAAAAAACCCCATGCACCCAAAATGTTAAGGACACTAACCGGGAAATGAGGGGAGGATGAACCGCCCCCCCCTTTGGCCTTGTGTTCACCCTGGGCAAACTCAGACATTTAGGAAAATCAAGTATAGGGGTCCCCCAGGGGCTAGCAAAACCCCGTGGGTTTTGTGCTTTGAATTAAAATGTAAAAGCTGCAATGGAGAGAATAACAGGAGTAGAATGGGAAAAGCCTGACTATAAAAGAGGGGACTACATAGGGTTGAAGAACTTCCTGCGGGAGGTCCAGTGGGACAGAGAACTGGCAGGAAAGCCAGTAAATGAAATGATGGAATATGTAGCAACAAAATGCAAGGAGGCAGTGGAAAGGTTCATTCCCATGGCAACAGTAACAACGAGAAGACCAGAACAAGCCCCTGGTTTACCCGACGGTGTAAGGAGGCAAAAACAAAGTGCAATAGAGAATGGAAAAAGTACAGAAGGCAGAGAACACACGAAAATAGGGAGATCAGTCGCAGAGCCAGGAATGAGTACGCACAGGTAAGGAGGGAGGCCCAGCGACAGTATGAAAATGGACATAGCATCGAGAATCAAGACTGACCCGAAACTGTTGTATAGCCACATCAGGAGGAAGACAACAGTCAAAGACCAGGTGATCAGATTAAGGACAGAAGGTGGAGAACTCACAAGAAATGATCAGGAGGTATGTGAGGAGCTGAACAGGAGATTTAAGGAAGTTTTTACAGTAGAGACAGGAAGGGCTGTGGGAAGACAGCACAGAAGGGAACATCAAGAGGGAATATACCAACAAGTGTTGGATGACATACGAACAACTGAGGAGGAGGTGAAGAAGCTCTTAAGTGACCTTGACACCTCAAAGGTGATGGGACCGGACAACATCTCCCCATGGGTCCTTAGAGAAGGAGCAGAGATGCTGTGTGTGCTCTAACCACAATCTTCAACACATCCCTTGAAACTGGGCAACTACCTGAGAAATGGAAGACAGCTAATGTAGTCCCCATATTTAAGAAAGGAAACAGAAAAAGAGGCACTAAACTACAGACCTGTGTCTCTGACATGTATTGTGTGCAAAGTCATGGAGAAAAATTATCAGGAGGAGAGTGGTCGAACACCTGGAAAGGAACAAGATTATAAATGAAAACCAGCATGGGTTCATGGAAGGCAAATCTTGTATCACAAACCCTGGAGTTTTTATGACAAGGTAACAGAAGTAAGATACGAGAGAGAGGGTTGGGTAGATTGCGTTTTCCTAGACTGCAGGAAGGCCTTTGACACAGTTCCCACAAGAGATTAGTGCAGAAGCTGGAGGATCAGGCACACGTAAAAGGAAGGGCACTGCAAATGGATAAGGGAATACCTGACAGGGAGGCAGCAACGAGTCATGGTACGTGAAGAGGTATCACAGTGGGCACCTGTTACGAGCGGGGTCCCACAGGGGTCAGTTCTAGGACCAGTGCTATTTTTGATATATGTGAATGACATGATGGAAGGAATAGACTCTGAAGTGTCCCTGTTCGCAGATGACGTGAAGTTGATGAGAAGAATTAAATCGGACGAGGATGAGGCGGGACTGCAAAGGGACCTGGAGAGGCTGGACATGTGGTCCAGTAACTGGCTTCTGAATTCAATCCACCCAAAGCAAAGTCAGAAGTTGGGGAGGGCAAAAAACTGCGACAGAGTATGGGCTAGGGGGAAAAAGTACAGCCCCTCACTCAGGGAAAAGCCCTTTGGGGGTGACCATAACACCGAGCCATCCCCGGGGAGGACACATAAACCAAATAACCGCTGCAGCATACGGGCCCCGGCAAACCTGAGATGGTTCCGAACCTTAATAGGAATCGTTAAAAGAACTGTACACTGGTATTTTGGGCCATCTGGGTAGCAGCCCCAGTCGGGAAACCCCACACCTGGTCAAGACGTCAAGAAGTTAGAAAAGTACAAAGGTTTTGCAACAAGGCTATCCCAAGCTAAAAGGAATGTCGTACGAGGAAAAGGTTTTAAGGGAAATCGGACTGCCCGACACTGGGGACGAAGGGTCGGGGGAGAATGATAACGACATACAAGATACGGGGGAATAGCAGGGGACAGAGATAGGATGTTCCGAGGGGGGACCAGGGACAAGGGGGCACAATGGAAGTGAAGATCAGACAATACAGGGCTTAGGAAGTTTTTCTTCGTCTGAGTTGTAAAGCAAGGGTTTCCCTAGCAAGTAAGTAGTGGAGGGGGAACCATACTAGTTTTAAAAGAGGTATGAAAAAGTCAGGAAGGAGAGAGAGGACCCTAGGGTCATGAAGAGGCGGGGCCGGGGCTGAGTCTCGACCCCCGCAACACAATTTGGTGAGTACCACACACACACTCCCCCACACACACACCCCACACCCCAAAACACACCACAACAACACCACAAAACACACACACCACACACACAACACACACAACAGGAGCTTGGCTCGACCCCTGCAACCTCAAATAGTGAGTTTTTACATACAAAAAAAAAAAAAAAACCAAAACACCCAAAAAACAACCCAAAACACCCAAAACCAGAACCCAAGCGCGCACACACACGCACATGGGCCACAACACATTTACCTGGAGTTTCCTGGAAGAGTTTTGGGGGGCAACGCCCCCCCCGGGGCCCGGGCTGAGCCAGGGCCCCCTGGGGATCAGAGCCCACAACCCGGGGTGTTACTGCTGCTGCACACAAACCAAGTACGAGCTCAGCCCCGGGGGTCAGGAACCGTTTAGGTGCTTGTCCAGTGCCACTTGAAGACTGCCAGGGTCTGTTTTTAACCCCCTTAGAGCTGGGGGCAGTTAAAAAGTCTTGGGGCCCCCGACACTTATTGTTGGTCTCTTAACGTGCTAGTGACACCCTGCTTTTCTTCGGGGGGTGTTTTCATCGTCTGCCAAGCTTTTTCTTTCGTATGGTGTTTTCGTTGCAAGTTCGGTACTAGTCCCTTAGGATTTTCCCGGTGTTTAATAGTATCCTCCCGCCTGGTTCCAGGGAATACGGTTAGGAACCTCAAACGCTCCCAGTAATTGAGGGGTTTTATCTCCCTTATGCGCGCCGTGAAGGTTCTCTGTACATTTTCTAGGGAGCAATTTCACCTGCCCTTTAAAAGGGGCTGTTGTGGCAGCAAAATTCCAGCTAAATAGAACAATGACCTGAAAAGTGTCCATGGCTTGGCCCCTTTTTTAAGGTTTCATTATCCTCCTTCATTTTTCTAGCAGATGCGATTGAACAAAGTTTTTGGGCCCTTTAAATGAGATCCTCTGACTGACACTCCAGGTCTTTGACGTTGGTGTTTGCTTAATTTGTGGCCAGAATTTGTTTTGTACCTGATGAAGTTTAATTTCCCGTTTTACCCTTTTGAGTAATTTAAATTTTCATCGTTTAACTTCATATTGTTTTCTGCAGCCCATGAAAGATTTGGTTGATGTCCGCCTGGGCCCTTTAGTGTCGCAAGGAAGACACTGTCATGCAGATTCGGGGGGCATTGCAAAGGAGGACACGGGCTGTGGCTGACATCCTTTTCTAGTCAGATATGAGGATGAGGAACAAATGGGGGCGATACTTGGGCCCTTTTGGAAAAAGAGCTTTTTACCGTACTGCCTCGGCTTTTTCTCTGTTGACTACTAAATCTTTTGTTTGTTAGTGAGGAAATTAAAGACCTCGACCGACTTTTCCTGTTATTCCTTTAGCACGCATTTTGTGTGCTATTACGCAATGGTCACACTTGTCGAAGGCTTTTGCAAAGTCTGTATATGTTACATCTGCATTCTTTTTGTCTTCTAGTGCATCTAGGACCTTGTCGTAGTGATCCAATAGTTGAGACAGACAGGAGCGACCTGTTCTAAACCCATGTTGCCCTGGGCTGTGTAAATGATGGGTTTCTAGATGGGTGGCGATCTTGCTTCTTAGGACCCTTTCAAAGATTTTTATGATATGGGATGTTAGTGCTATCGGTCTGTAGTTCTTTGCTGTTGCTCTACTGCCCCCTTTGTGGAGTGGGGCTATGTCTGTTGTTTTTAGTAACTGTGGGACGACCCAGGGTCCATGCTCCCTCTCCATAGGATTGTAAAGGCTCGTGATAGGGGCTTCTTGCAGTTCTTGATGAACACGGAGTTCCATGAATCTGGCCCTGGGGCGGAGTGCATGGGCATGTCATTTATCGCCTGTTCGAAGTCATTTGGCGTCAGGATAACATCAGATAGGCTTGTGTTAACCAAATTCTGTGGCTCTCTCATGAAAAATTCATTTTGATCTTCGACTCTCAGTCTGGTTAGTGGCTTGCTAAAAATTGAGTCATATTGGGACTTGAGTAGCTCACTCATTTCCTTGCTGTCATCTGTGTAGGACCCATCTTGTTTAAGTAGGGGCCCAATACTGTACGTTGTTCTCGACTTTGATTTGGGATAGGAGAAGAAATACTTTGGGTTTCTTTCAATTTCATTTATGGCTTTTAGTTCTTCCCGCGATTCCTGACTCCTATAAGATTCCTTTAGCTTAAGTTCGATGTTTGCTATTTCTCTGACCAGTGTCTACCTACGCATTTCAGATATATTGACCTCTTTTAGCCACTCTGTTATTCTTTTCCGTCGCCTGTAAAGGGAGCGCCTGTCACTTTCTATTTTACATCTACTCCTTCTTTTTCTTAGAGGAATAAGCCTTGTGCATACATCGAGTGCCACCAAGTTAATCTGTTCTAGGCATAAGTTGGGGTCTGTGTTGCTTAGTATATCTTTCCAGCCTTTATCGGTTAGGACTTGGTTTACTTGGTCCCACTTTATGTTTTTGTTATTGAAGTTGAATTTGGTGAATGCTCCCTCGTGACTAATCTCATTATGTCGGTCTGGGGCTCCACGCATACATGTCTGAACCTCAATTATGTTGTGATCTGAGTATATTGTTTTTGATATGGTGACATTTCTTATCAGATCATCATTGTTAGTGAAGATGAGGTCTAGTGTATTCTCCAGTCTAGTAGGCTCTATTATTTGCTGGTTTAAATTGAATTTTGTGCAGAGATTTAAAAGCTCGTGTGAGTGTGTTTTCATCAGAGCTGCCTCCTGGTGTTATTACTGCAACAATATTATTTGCTATATTCCTCCATTTTAGGTGCCTTAAGTTGAAACCCCCCAGGAGCAAGATGTTGGGTGCAGGAGCTGGAAGATTTTCCAGACAGTGGTCAATTTTTAACAGCTGTTCCTGGAATTGCTGGGATGTTGCATCCGGAGGCTTGTAGACTACCGCAATAACTAGGTTTTGGTTCTCGATCTTTACTGCTAAATCTTCCACTACATCATTTGAGGCATTAAGCAGTTCTGTGCAAACAAGTGACTCTGCAATGTACAGGCCAACCCCCCCCCCCTTTTGCCTGTTCACTCTGTCACATCTGTATAGGTTGTAACCTAGGATCCATATTTCGTTGTCCAAGTGATCCTTTATGTGGGTCTCAGTGAAAGCCGCGAACATTGCCTTTGCCTCTGCAAGCAGTCCACAGATGAAAGGTATTTTGTTGTTTGTTGCTGGCTTTAGACCCTGTATATTTGCAAAGAAGAATGTCATCGGACTGGTGGTATTGTTGGTACTGGGGGGGATTTTTTTTCCGGCATTAGTATCTGTATCTGTTGGTTTGGAGTGGAGGCCATCGACTGTGGTTCCACTCCAGGAATGACTGGATTTGGTGTATGATTTCTGCCATTTCCTGCCCGTTTTTTTTCCTTCCTGGCACTAAAAAACCTCTCCCTCTTGAGTGGCTGTGGCTACCCAGGTTTTCCCATGGCCTAGATGTTTTGTATCTTTTTGTCCCCTTTAGATGGTGTGCCTGGCAATTTAAGTTATAGCACAGTCTTTCCTGTACTGAAGAGGTACACATTTCAGGGTGAAAAGCTTACAGGAAGGGAGTTTGCATTTTCCTGTTGTCATACGGGCACGGCATTTTCTAGAGTGGTCATAGTTGCACGCCCCATCTGTTTTTCCAGATTTCCCATGTCTGCAGATACCAAGTGCATAGTATGTGCACAGGCTTGGTTTCCGTTTGCCTTGGGTTTCTGTGACTGTATTCCCTGTTGGTGCATGTTTACCTGTCTTATTCCTATCCTCGCTAGCACCAACAATGGAGCTCCCACCAGTTGTTTTTGGTAATATATCCTCACTATTGCTAGTGGAGTCCTCTTGTTTGCTATTTCCTGTGGTATTTCTAGTTTGCAATATTGGTTTTATCTTATCTTTGACTACACTTGTTTCCCCACTATGGCTCCTGTCCCCTATGAGGTCATTTATATGCATTCTTTCCTGCGTATAATTCCAGACTACCTGGACAAAATCTCCAGCTTCACCATTACTGTCTACCAGGACAGCACCTCCAGCTTCACCATTACTGTCTCCCAGGACAGCACCTCCAGCTTCACCATTACTGTCTCCCAGGACAGCACTATCAGCCCCACATTTACTGACTACCAGGACATCAACTCCAGCCTTACAGTTTCTGACTACATGGCCAGTATCAAGGGCAGTACCATTCAGCCCAGACTTTTTATGTTCCCATCTGTTGTAGAAAGCTTCCAGGTTGTCTATGAAAGCAGCTTTGATGTTATCCTCTTTTAATACCCTTGTGATTTTAGTCCACAGATTTATCTCATTTGGGCATACCCAAAAACACTTCCCTGTTTTCATACTGCCTGTAGCTAGTTATTGGATATCTGCACAAGGGGCGTGACACCAATTTCCACAAAAATGACAATTTATCCATGTGGAAGCCCGTTTGTTTGATTGATTGCAGACTACACAGAGCTTCATAATGATTTGAATGGTTGATTTACTGTAATTCTACTAGCAACCTCTTGAATACTCTATTAATAACCTCCTTAAATGAAGCTCTATTTGTATTTCTATTTCTAACTGTACTTGTATATTAGGACACCTTACCGGAGTACGCTCCTGTTTTATATTTATTGTTTGTGTTTGATAAGGGCGCCTACAACCCCATCCGTTTACAGTCTGCTTTGATAAATTAGACACATGTGCAACTCTTGGGTATCTTTATTGAGGAAACTTTTCGCCACACAGTAGCTTCATCAGTCCATACAAAGGAGAATCTTGAAGAACAGGAGTAGAATGAGGTAATCAGTCCCTCAACCTTGAGTCGATGTGGTCAGTCCATCAATCTTGAATAGAATCTATTCAAGATTGATGGACTGACCACATCGACTCAAGGTTGAGGGACTGATTACCTCATTCTACTCCTGTTCTTCAAGATTCTCCTTTGTATGGACTGATGAAGCTACTGTGTGGCGAAAAGTTTCCTCAATAAAGATACCCAAGAGTTGCACATGTGTCTAATTTATCAACCTGTCGGTTCTCTGAACCATTCATCGACAAACACAGTCTGCTTTATTTACAGCAAGCAAAGTCAGGGTATTTCTCCAGAATGGTCTGTAATATACCACTGTGGATAAAATACTTTGCCATTTCTTGAACATTTCTGAGTGAGTTGTCTCTAAATTCATTAATTTTATCGCACTCCATTACATAATGACGCAGGGTGTGACAATAGTCCATCTGGCAAAGTTTACATTTAGTTTGGTCTACATCTGGTGGTGGTGATTTAACCTGCCAAAGATACTTGTAACCCAGCCGAAGCCGGGCCGTAGTTACATCCAAGAGTCTGCTTATTTTGTTAGATGCACCATAGACATGTGGCTACTCCTGCATGACAGAATGATGATAGATGGACTGACTGGTGTCAATCTCCCTGAGTCTTAAGTCAATAAAATTCAGTTGAAGTTCTTTTCGTATTATTGTTCTCAAACTATTACCTGACAAGCCAAGATTGTAATCTGCTCCATCTTTGAAACTTCCAGCTTAGCCAATTTATCAGTTCTATCATGCATCCGAAGACCAATGTGAGATGGAATCCACAGCATGTGCACTCTGACTCCACTGCCCATAATCTTATCATACCTCTGTCTGGCTTTTGACACAAGCATGCCACAATTTATACTTAATGAATTGAGAGCATTTATGGATGACAGAGAATCAGTTGCAATTAAACTGTCAATCTTAGATACATAGCCTGCTCATAATGCTCTGCATACATGGGGCTTTGGCATGCTGCACTTTAAAAATTGTATTCCTTGTACTTCTCTGTATCATGTTCAAATTAAATAAATAAATAAATACTGATTGTACAGCAATGCATGCAACCATACGACCTGTTTTTGCAATACTCATATGTGCTTGTTATCTGTTTACAATAATGTTTTACCACTGAATACTTCATTGCTTAGTTAATCTTAAGTTAATTTTAAGCCTGCCCGTAATGCTATGCATTCAAGTGGCTTTGGCATGCTGCATTTAACTGTATTCTTTTGTACTTCTCTGTATCATATTCAAATTAATGAATAAATAAATAAATAAATAAAATAGATGCATTTCAGTGCAAGGAGTATGGCAAACAGTTCTGTCTGAAGGGTAGAGGCCCAATTATTGATGCGTGCTCCAATTTCTTTAAGAGAGCCATCACTCTGCACGATAACAGCAGCACTACCAGCTGCACCAGTGGATTGGTGAACAGAACCATCAACGTAAAAATTTGCGAGATGTGGGGCTGGACTAAGTTATCAATACAGCTTAAGGCATCATGTTTGGCTTCAAGGGAATTTTTGGGTTTGTGATTTAAGAAGAAAGTTTGGGGAAAAATGGAGAAATGGTAGTTTGGAATGGGGTTTAAATCCATGGAGCGGAGAAGTACCGCTGTTGCCTTACTTGACATAGATCGTGTATCTGATTCATGCGGAGGTCGGTTCCAGTTTTTTCAATCCATATGGAGGAGGTTTCACCAGTGCTGAGAAAGTTTGGAGGCTTCTTTTGCAGGGTTAAATTGAGCTTGCCTAGATATTAACCCCAGTTAGGATATTTCTTCAGTAACCAAATCTTGATGCTTGGAATATCAAGTTCTTTTGCATATTTAAAATTTTGGCAGTACGAGGGCATCCTAAAATGATCCTTATTGCTTCGTTCTGCAGTTTTTCCAGCCCTCCAAGCTTCCAGTCAGACACAAGAGCAAGTAGTGGTGCAGCAAAACACACATTGTGTCAGTGCGAGTCTGCAGTCATTCACTTGGTGTGCCAGAAGTTGAGCACTACAATCCAGTTGACCAAATAGTCTAAAACAATTTACACAATGTATAACTAGAAATATAATGATTGCAAATTGTTACTATTACAATTTTAACTAGGCTGTGGAAAATTGCATTTATCTGAATGTAACTAATTATGTACATAACAGTAAATGATAAAGATAATTATTATTTATCAATGTTACATAGACAAGTAGGAATTTGGGACACCTAGGTCGCAAAAAATGTCCCCCTTCGATAAATACCACTGTCATAACCACAAGTTGTTCTGGACCTATTAATTAAATGAAATATACATACACCAGGAATACTTGTAAATATATAAATTTGTGGACTGTATATTAAAAATAATAAATGGTTATATATATATACACAATTACATAACAGAAGGAAAATATATCTTAATATCACTCACCAATTTGACTGGAGATTAATGTGTATCATACTCAGAAAACCTCACTCTAACTAAATCTATGAAAATAATGCTGTCCAGAATTACACACAAATCTAGAGAGCTTATCTGAGGTTCCTGGAGCTGTCTTGTCCAGTCGTCTGATATCTCAAGTTATGCACGAATGCACATCCACCAATTTCGCACTCCAAGCCAGACAGTCCAGGAGAAGTTAGCCTGCAGCCACAGCTATTCTGAATCCCAGCACGTCTTAGTGAATGTTCTTCAGTGTTCCGCTGTACCAATGTTTTCCTGCATCGAGAAAGCAACTCCCGGGTAGTCCAAGCCAGCGCTGCCAAGGAAACCAGTGTGAAATCTGTTTCCATTGTGTCTGCACTGCTTTGCGTTGCCAGTAAAGTGACAGTAAAAGCAAATATTTACATAGTGGCTTAGTGAGGGCTGATAAGCCAGATGGCGCTGAAGAGTGAGCAATGTTAGGTAGAGCATGGTCTCTACCACCATCACCCACATATCTCTCCATGCTTGTACTGTTCAAACCACCGCTCGCAGACCAGGTGAAAAAGAAGATATTCTGAGCGCCAACGAAGAGGCTCTGCGAGTCGTCAGAGAGCGCATATTCATCCCTCAGAAGTCGACTGTCAAAATGCTGTGTAACTATGTCACCTTTCTTTCACCGCTACGCTAGGATTATTTCTGACCATCCGCAACAGTGTTTTACTTTATAGACAGTTAATTGTCATTTGTAAGCCTGTATTAAGACTTTAAAAGGCTCAAAGTGTATTTCAGTGTAGTGGCTCCTTACATTTATTAACACAGTGTAATATATGCTTTGCTCAGTGTAACTGCACTATTAAATGTGGTTACATAATTAAGTTGCTTGTCCTAGTGTCATTGCTGTGTTTTTTAATGCATTTTCTCGTTCAGACTGAAACTTTACTGCTAAATTCCCAGTACTGTTTCAAATTGCACTGTTCATCTGTGGTGTGAGTGTGTAACTTATGCTTTGTATTTCTACTGTGAACACGCTTACTCCTGCATAATGTTCAGTTTCATGAATACTTTCTCTCTTGAGTAATTCGGTTACCTTTAAACTATGTTAAGCAAGAGTCAGCATGTTAACATCTATGTTCCTTGCCATCTCATCTAGTGGGTTCAGCGCCTATGTGGAAAATACTGTACGTATATATTTTCCGGAAATACGGTAATTTATAGGTAAATAGATGCCCTATATTGTATTTTTAAAAGAAGTATGTTATCAAAAAAAAGAAGAGACACTCGCCATCTTGGTTTTTTTGAATTTTGTACAAACGTTGGTGTAATGGGAAGAATTTTTCGTGCTCTAGAGGTTAAAATTGTGTTGACACCTCTCAAACAGGAGGCAAAATTGGTGGATGTGCATTCCTGCATAACTTGAGATATCAGATGACTGGACAAGACAGCTCCAGGAGCCTCAGATAAGCTCTCTAGATTTGTGTGTAATTCTGGACAGCATTATTTTCATAGATTTAGTTAGTGAGGTTTTCTGAGTATGATACACATTAATCTCCAGTCAAATTCATGAGTGATATTAAGATATATTTTCCTTCTGTTATGTAATTGTGTATATATATAACCATTTATTGTTTTAATATACAGTCCACAAATTTATATATTTACCAGTATTCCTGGTGTATGTATATTTCATTTAATTAATAGGTCCAGAACAACTTGTGGTTATGACAGTGGTATTTATCGAAGGGGGACATTTTTTGCGACCTAGGTGTCCCAAATTCCTACTTGTCTATGTAACATTGATAAATAATAATTATCTTTGTTATCATTTACTGTTATGTACATAATTAGTTACATTCAGATAAATGCAATTTTCCACAGCCTAGTTAAAATTGTAAGAGTAACAATTTGCAATCATTATATTTCTAGTTATACATTGTGTAAATTGTTTTAGACTATTTGGTCAACTGGATTGTAGTGCTCAACTTCTGGCACACCAAGTGAATGACTGCAGACTCGCACTGACACATAATGTGTGTTTTGCTGCACCACTACTTGCTCTTGTGTCTGACTGGAAGCTTGGAGGGCTGGAAAAACTGCAGAACGAAGCAATGAGGATCATTTTAGGATGCCCTCGTACTGCCAAAATTTTAAATATGCAAAAAGAACTTGATATTCCAAGCATCAGAGATTGTGTTACTGAAAGAAATATCCTAATTGGGGTTAATATGCTCAGGCAAGCCCATCCAAACCCCTGCACAGAACCCCTCCAAACTTTCCTCAGCACTGGTGAACACTCCTCCAGATGGATCGAAAAAATTGGAATCGACCTCCGCATGAATCAGATACATGATCTATGTCAAGTAAGGCCACAGCGGCACCTCTCCGCTCCATGGGATATTACCCCATTCCAAACTACCATTTCTCCATTTCCCCCCAAACTACTAATTAAATCACAACCAAAACTTTGCCTTGAAGCCAAACATGATGCCTTAAGCTGTATTGATAACTTAGTCACACAGCACACACTCTCGCAAATTATTTACGTTGATGGTTCTGTTCACCAATCCACTGGTGCAGCTGGTAGTGCTGCTGTTATTGTGCAGAGTGATGGCTCTCTTAAAGAAATTGGAGCACGCATCAATAATTGGGCCTCTACCCTTCAGACAGAACTGTTTGCCATACTCCTTGCACTGAAATGCATCTATTTTATTTATTTATTTATTTATTCATTAATTTGAACATGATACAGAGAAGTACAAAAGAATACAGTTAAATGCAGCATGCCAAAGCCACTTGAATGCATAGCATTACAGGCAGGCTTAAAATTAACTTAAGATTAACTAAGCAATGAAGTATTCAGTGGTAAAACATTATTGTAAACAGATAACAAGCACATATGAGTATTACAAAAACAGGTCGTATGGTTGCATGCATTGCTGTACAATCAGTATTTATTTATTTATTTGTTTATTTATTTATTTATTTATTTATTTATTTATTTAAATTTGACCATGATACAGAGAAGTACAAGGAATACAATTTTTAAAGTGCAGCATGCCAAAGCCCCTTGTATGCAGAGCATTATGGGCAGGCTATGTATCTAAGATTGACAGTTTAATTGTAACTGATTCTCTGTCATCCATAAATGCTCTCAACTCATTAAGTATAAATTGTGGCATGCTTGTGTCAGAAGCCAGACAGAGGTATGATAAGATTATGGACAGTGGTTTCAGAATGCACATGTTGTGGATTCCATCTCACATTGGTCTTCGGATGCATGATAGAACTGATAAATTGGCTAAGCTGTATGCTTTCAAAGATGGAGCAGATTACAATCTTGGCTTGTCAGGTAATAGTTTGAGAACAATAATACGAAAAGAACTTCAACTGAATTTTATTGACTTAAGACTCCGGGAGATTGACACCAGTCAGTCCATCTATCATCATTCTATCATGCAGGAGGAGCCACATGTCTATGGTGCATCCAACAAAATAAGCAGACTCTTGGATGTAACTACGGCCCGGCTTCGGCTGGGTTACAAGTATCTTTGGCAGGTTAAATCACCACCACTAGATGTAGACCAAACTAAATGTAAACTTTGCCAGATGGACTATTGTCACACCCTGCGTCATTATGTAATGGAGTGCGATAAAATTAATGAATTTAGAGACAACTCACTCAGAAATGTTCAAGAAATGGCAAAGTATTTTATCCACAGTGGTATATTACAGACCATTCTGGAGAAATACCCTGACTTTGCTTGCTGTAAATAAAGCACACTGTAAACGGATGGGGTTGTAGGCGCCCTTATCAAACACAAACAATAAATATAAAACAGGAGCGTACTCCGGTAAGCTGTCCTAATATACAAGTACAGTTAGAAATAGAAATACAAATAGAGCTTCATTTAAGGAGGTTATTAATAGAGTATTCAAGAGGTTGCTAGTAGAATTACAGTAGATCAACCATTCAAATCATTATGAAGCTCTGTGTAGTCTGCAATCAATCAAACAAACGGGCTTCCACATGGATAAATTGTCATTTTTGTGGAAATTGTTGTCACGCCCCTTGTGCAGATATCCAAGAACTAGCTACAAGCAGTATTAAAACAGGGAAGTGTTTTTGGGTATGCCCAAATGAGATAAATCTGTGGACTAAAATCACAAGGGTATTAAAAGAGGATAACATCAAAGCTGCTTTCATAGACAACCTGGAAGCTTTCTACAACAGATGGGAACATAAAAAGTCTGGGCTGAATGGTACTGCCCTTGATACTGGCCATGTAGTCAGAAACTGTAAGGCTGGAGTTGATGTCCTGGTAGTCAGTAAATGTGGGGCTGATAGTGCTGTCCTGGGAGACAGTAATGGTGAAGCTGGAGGTGCTGTCCTGGGAGACAGTAATGGTGAAGCTGGAGGTGCTGTCCTGGGAGACAGTAATGGTGAAGCTGGAGATTTTGTCCAGGTAGTCTGGAATTATACGCAGGAAGGAATGCAGATAAATGACCTCATAGGGGACAGGAGCCGTAGTGGGGAAACAAGTGTAGTCAAAGATAAGATAAAACCAATATTGCAAACTAGAAATACCACAGGAAATAGCAAACAAGAGGACTCCACTAGCAATAGTGAGGATATATTACCAAAAACAACTGGTGGGAACTCCATTATTGGTGCTAGGGAGGATAGGAATAAGACAGGTAAACATGCACCAACAGGGAATACAGTCACAGAAACCCAAGGCAAACGGAAACCAAGCCTGTGCACATACTATGCACTTGGTATCTGCAGACATGGGAAATCTGGAAAAACAGATGGGACGTGCAACTATGACCACTCTAGAAAATGCCGTGCCCATATGACAACAGGAAAATGCCAGCTCCCTTCCTGTAAGCTTTTTCACCCTGAAATGTGTACCTCTTCAGTACAGGAAAGACTGTGCTATAACTTAAATTGCCAGGCACACCATCTAAAGGGGACAAAAAGATACAAAACATCCAGGCCATGGAAAAACCAGGGTAGCCACAGCCACTGAAGAGGGAGAGGTTTTTTAGTGCCAGGAAGGAAAAAAAACTGGCAGGAAATGGCAGAAATCGTACACCAAATCCAGTCATTCCTGGAGTGGAACCACAGTCGATGGCCTCCACTCCAAACTTACAGATACAGATACTAATGCCAGAAAAAAATTCCCCCCTAGTACCAACAATACCACCAGTCTGATGACATTCTTCTTTGCAAATATACAGGGTCTAAAGCCAGCAACAAACAACAAAATACCTTTCATCCGTGGACTGCTTGCAGAGGCAAAGGCAATGTTCGCGGCTTTCACTGAGACCCACATAAAGGATCACTTGGACAACGAAATATGGATCCCAGGTTACAACCTATACAGATGTGACAGAGTGAATAGGCAAAAGGGGGGGGGGTTGGCCTGTACATTGCAGTCACTTGTTTGCACAGAACTGCTTAATGCCTCAAATGATGTAGTGGAAGATTTAGCAGTAAAGATCGAGAACCAAAACCTAGTTATTGTGGTAGTCTACAAGCCTCCGGATGCAACATCCCAGCAATTCCAGGAACAGCTGTTAAAAATTGACCACTGTCTGGAAAATCTTCCAGCTCCTGCACCCAACATCTTGCTCCTGGGGGATTTCAACTTAAGGCACCTAAAATGGAGGAATATAGCAAATAATATTGTTGCAGTAATAACACCAGAAGGCAGCTCTGATGAAAACACACTCACACGAGCTTTAAAATCTCTGCACAAAATTCAATTTAAACCAGCAAATAATAGAGCCTACTAGACTGGAGAATACACTAGACCTCATCTTCACTAACAATGAGAACTGTTAAGAAATGAGACCACCATATCAAAAACAATATACTCAATCACAACTTAATGATGTTCAGACATGGTATCGTGGAGCCCCAGACCCGCCATAATGAGATTAGTCTCGAGGAGCATTCACCAAAATCAACTTCAAAACAAAAACACAAGTGGGACAGTAAACCAAGGTCCAAACCGATAAAGCTGGTAAGATATCCCTAAGCAACACAGACACCAACTTAAATGCCTAAACAGATTAACTTTGGTGGCACTCGATGTCTGCACAAGGCTTAAGTTCCCTCTAAAAAAAGAAGGAGTATATGTAAAATAGAAAGAGACAGGCCTCCCATTACAGGCGACGAAAAGAAAACACGCGTCTAAAAAGGTCAATAAAACAGAAATGCGTAGGTAGACCAGGTCAGAGAAATAGCAAACATCGAACTTAAGCTAAAGGAATCTTATAGGAGTCAGGAATCGCGGAAGAACTATAAGCCATAAATTAAATCGAAAGAAACCAAAGTAATTCTTCACCTATCCAAATCAAAGTCGAGAAACAACGTACAGTATTGGGCCCTTACTTAAACAAGATGGTCCTACACAGATACAGCAAGGAAATGATGAGCTACTCAAGTCCCAATAATTGCTCTGTTTTTAGCAAGCCACTAACCAGACTGAGGTCGAATATCCAAAAAGAAATTTTTATGAGAGGCCACAGAATTTGGTTAACACAAGCCTACATGATTGTGTATCCCTGACGCCAATTGACTTCGAACCCGATAATGAACATTCCCATGCACACTGCCCCAGGCCAGACACATGGAACATCGTGTTCATCACGAGCCTTTAGACCATCCTATGGAGAGGGACAAGGACACACGGGTCGATCCCCCCACAGTTTCTAAAAACAACAGACATAGCCCCACTTCCACAAAGGGGGCAGCAAAGCACACAAAGAACTACAGGCTGATATCACTACCATCCTATCATAAAATCTTTGAAAGGGTCCTAAGATGCAAGATCGCCACCCATCAGAAACCCATCATTACCCAGCCCAAAGCACCATGGTTTAGAAACAGTCGCTCCTGTCGTCTCAATTTTTTTTAATTAGGATCACTACGAAAGACCTAGATGCACTATAAGACAAAAAGAATGCAGATGGAACCTAAACAGACTTTCAAAAGCCTTCGACAAGTGTGACCATGGCGTAATTAGCACACAAAATCGTGCAAAAGGAATAACAGGAAAAGTCAGTCTAAGGATCTAAAATTTCCTCACTAACAGAACACAGAGAGTAGAGTCAACAAGTAAAGTCCGAGGCAAGCTACGTGAACAAGCTCTGTTCCACAAGGACAACAGTACTCGGCTCCACTTGTTCCTCATCCTCTATTCTGAATCATAGACAGGAGTCAGCCACAGCACCGTGTCCTCCTTTTGGCAATGACACCAAATCTGCATGACAAGTGTCTTCCATTGCAGACACTGCCAAGCCCAGTGGACATCAACCAAATCTTTCAGTGGGCTGCAGAAAACAACATGAAGTTCAATGATGAGAAATTTTCAATTACTCAGATATGTAAACATGAAGGAAATTAAATCTTCATCAGAGTACAAAAACAAATTCTGGCCACAAAATAGAGCGAAACACCAACGTCAAAGACCTGGAGAATCTGTCGGAGGATCGGTGCACATTCAAGGTCCATCAACATTGTATCAATCGCATCTGCTCGAAAAATGACAGGTGGATAATGAGAAACCTTCAAAACTAGGATGCTAAAGCCCCATGATTGACACCCTTCAGGTCCTCTCAATCTAGCTGGACTATTGCGCACACTAACCAGCACCTTTTCAAGGCAGGTGAAATTCTTGTCCAGAAAATGTACAGAAACCATCAAGGCCGCGCAAACGGAGATAAAACACCACAATTACTGGAGCGCTTGAGGTTCCTAAACCTGTATTCCCGGAACGCCAGGCAGGAGAGATACATGAAAATTTCACCTTGAAAATCCTAGAGGGACTAGTAACCGACCGTAGCACACGAAAATCACTCACTACGAAAGCAAAAGACTTGGCCAGACAATGCAACATCCCCCCAATGACAAGCAGGGTGGTCACTAGCCCGTTAAGAGACCATACAATAAGTGTCAGGGGCCCGAGACTGATTAATGGCCTCCCAGCCTACATAAGGGGATTACCAACAGACCCTGCAGTCTCCAAGCTGGCACTGGACAACACCTAAAGTCGGTTCCGACCAGCCGGGCTTTGGCTCGTACGTTGGCTTGCGTGCAGCCACCATAACAGCCATTTGAATCAGCCTTGTCCAGACCGGCTGCGGGGGCGTTGACCCCCGAACTCTCTCCAGTAAACTCCCAGGTAAACGTTACTCACCTAATTGACTCACCCTATTTGTGGTTGCAGGGTCAGTCCTACTCCTGGACCCGCCTCTTCACCGTTTTGCTACTAGGTCCCTCCTCTCTTCCGCTCCATAGCTTTATCAAACCTCGTCTTAAACTGTGTATGGTTCCTGCCTCCACTACGTGCATTTTCTAGGTTATTCCACTGCCGTACAACTCTATGACTGAAGAAATAACTTCCTACTATCTCTCGACTCATTTGTGTCATTCACTTCCAATTGGTGGCCTCTTGTTCTGTGTCCCCCCTCCCTGAACACTCCTGTCCGGACCACCTTGTCTATTCCACTCATATTTTATATGTCCCTTATCATGTCTCCCCTGACCCTCCTGTATCTGTATTCCGAACGTGCGTGCGTCGTGGTGTGTGTGTGTGGTGTGTGAGTGTGTGTGTGTGTGTGTGTGGGTGTGTTTAGAGTGTGGTGTGTGTGTGTGTATTGTTTGTATGTACATTACTTGTTATGTACATCACCTAGTTGAGGTTGCAGGGTCAAGTCCAAGCTCCTGTTGTGGTGTGTGTGTGTTGTGTGTTGTGTACACACCTAGTTACTACTCACCTAGTTTGAGGTTGCGGGGCGATCCCAAGCTCCTGTCCCCGCCTCTTCACTGGTCGCTTACAAGGTCACTCTCCCTGAACCATAGCTTTATCGTACCTCTGCTTAAAGCTATGTATGATCCAGCCCTCCACTACATCCTTTTTCCTAACTATTCCACTTCCTGACTACTCTGGCTGATTAGAAATACTTCCAACATCCCTTGATCATCTGCGTCCTTCACTTCCAACTGTGTCTCCCGTTTTGCTGGGGGTCCAGTCTCTGAACATCCTGTCTTTTGTCCACCTTGTTCTAATCCCTCTCAGTAATTTGTAAGTCGTTTCCATGTCCCCCCCCTACTCCCCCTGTCCTCCTGGTCGTCAGATTGATTTCCCTTAACTCTCCCATAGGACATACCCTTAACTCTGGGACTATCTTGTTGCAAACCTTTGCACTTTCTCTCTAGTTTCTTTACATGCTTTCAAGGTGTGGATCCAAACTGGTGCCGCATACCCATTATATCCTAACGTACACGTGATACAGGCCTGAAAACATTCCTTAATAGATGTCGGAATGCTGTCCGAGGTTTCCCAGGCGCTCATTATCTACAGCATTATTTGGTTGATGTGCACTCAAGATGTGGCCTGGTGTTATACTCACCCCAAATCTTTTTCCTTGAGTGAGGCATGAAGTCTCTGGCCCCTCCCCTAGACGGTACTCCGTCCTGCAGTCTTCTTTGCCCTTCCCCCTCCCCAAACTTCATGCTTTGCTCATGGTGGATTAACTCTCCAGAGCCCAATTGCTGGACCAGGTCTGCAGCCTGTCCAATCCCTTTTTAGTTTTCAGCCTGGTCTTCCGATCAAATTGAATTCTTCTCATCAACTTCACACGTCCATCTCAAACAGGGACCAACCTTGGAGTTTATTCCTTCCGTCAGTCCGTTCACAATAACCTAAACATCACTGGTCCTATGAGCTGACCCCTGTGGGACCCCACTGGTCACAGGTGCTCCACTCAGACACCATCACCCTTACCATTACTCTCTGCAGTCTTCCTGACAAGTAGTCCCATGATCCATTAGTAGTTTCTTCCCTGATACCCTGCTTGGTTCTCCCTGTTTTTGCACTAAATCTCTTGTGTGGTATGTGTCAAAAACGCCTTCTTGCAGTCCAAGAAGATGCAATCCACCCACCCTTCCTCCTCTTGTCTTACTGTCTTGTCACCTTGTTATAGAACTCCAGTAAGGTTTGTGACACATGATTTCCCATCCTGAAACCATGTTGGCTGCTGTTGATGAATCATTCCTTTCTAGAGTTCCACCACTCTTCTCCTGACAATCTTTCCTCCAAGACTTTGCATATATACTGTCATGACACTGTCTTTAGTTTAGTGCTTCATGACTGACCTCCTTTTTTAAAGATTGGGACTAAATTTGTCTGTCTTTCCATCTCAGGCAATATCCCTGTTTCGATAATAGTATTGATATTGTTTGTTAGGGTACACAAGCGCCTCTGCTCCCTCTCTCAGACCCATGTAGAATGGATATCTGGTCCCATTACCTTTGAGGTGCTAGCTCACTCAGAAAGCCACTTCACTTCTTCCCGTTGTTGTGTACTGTGGTCCTAGCACCTGGTGGTGTGCCCCACCTCTCAGTCCTTTCGGAGCCCCTTCTGGTCTCCTCTGTGAACACTTCTTTGAACTCTTGTTGATTCCTCACATACATCACGGTCATATCTGTTGTCTGCCACCCTCCCGCTCCTTCCTTCCTTAGTCCTGATTACCGGTCCTTGACTTGTTGTCCTTCCTCTGACGTGGCGCATAACACTTCGGGTCAGATTTGGCTTTCGCTTGCTATGCGTTTTCATATTGTCGTTGGGCCCCCTACTTATCTAGCTTAGTCGTTTCTTGCTCTATGAGACTACTCTTTTTATTTTTCCTGGGTCCTTTGCCTTCTATATTTCTTCCTTCCCTAGCACATTTGGTTTTTTGCCTCCTTGCAACCTTTGGTGGACCATGGGCTCATCCTGGCTTTTTCAATATACCTGTTCCCTTGTGTACCAACCTCCCTCGCGCCTCCATGCACTTGTTCTACTATTCCCCCCATCCATCTCATTAACTGGCTTCCCTGCCTAGTTCTCTGTCCCCACTGAACCTCATTCAGGAAGTTCCTCATTCATTCCCGTGTAGTCCCCCTATTCTTGTAGTTTTTGGGGGGTTTTCATTTGTCCTGGACTTCTGCTTCCCCCTCCACTTGAAAGCTCTACTGAGTATTCGAACTCAAAACCACATGATCCTGGCCCCAATGGACTTTCATAGTGAATGTCCTCAATATCTGCACTACTCAAGGTGAAAACTAAGTCCAGTCTGCTGTTCATCCTCACCATCTCTCCCATGTTATGTCCCTATACGTGTTGGTACAACATGAAGTTTCCAGTACCAACCTCCATCATCTTAGCCCTCTCATGTTTCTTGGCCCCCATTGGACTCCAAGTTCACCCAGCCAATCTACCTGTGGTTCAAGTCACCCTTGATCAGGACTTGCCCTGCATGCATGAGCTCTTTCTGGCCACTGCAGCCATTGTCAAATCATCGCTCATGCTCTCGTCATACGTCTTGCCCTAGCCCTCCTCCTGTACTTGGTGGGTTTTTAAGCATCACTGCAATTACCACCTTGGGTCAAATCCCAAAGGAAGTGTTTCCTGCTATGATAACACTTTCTTCTCTGCAGTCTCCTCTCTCCAGCACCATCAAAATTCCATCGGTTTTTACCAGCAGTGCCTCTCCTCCACCCCCCCCCCCATGTTCCTTCTGTCTTTCTTCAGGATCTGGTATCCCATTGAAAAGAATGGTGCATCGTTATCATACCTGTAAGCATGGTTACTGTGAGTGCTAGATTCCGGTGATGCACTCTTGACTTCTTGAGCCCACTCCTCCCACTTGTTATTCCATCAGCGGTTGTGTACCATACCTTTCAGTTTCTTTTCCAACACTGTGTTTGGGGGCTGTGGGGTGAGACCTGTACATACTGTGGATTCTATGGTTTGGGGTTGGTGGAAGCTGTGGGTTGGATTTTAGTGTGCTTGGGATGGTGTGATAGTTGTGGGTTTCTGAGGGATTTTGTATGTGCTTGCCCCTTGCTGCTTGTTACAAAAAACGCGATTCTAAAACAAAAGCTTAGAGGATCTTCCAGTGAATACTAGAAAGGACTGCCTTTCTATCATCCTGCCTGTTACTGGTTTTCGTAACAAGTATGTCAGTATCCTGTCCAATATATCCATTAAAAATTCAGTATGGTTCAATAGTGCATTAGGAATAACAACTGGTAGCTACTTAACTAGAGAAATTAAATTTAATAAATTTATTAAGAGTAGTAATTGTCTAGAGTAATTATCAAATAAAATTAATTACAAGCAATCAAAATAAATATCAATCTCTCGAGTTCAATATTATTGTGCTGAAAGCACATCTCACATTTATTATCTTAAGTACCGTCATGGACATTAACATTTATAAGTTATACCAAATATGTACAAGAAATGGTGTGTGTAAGCGTGAGTAAGTTGCTCTTCAGTATTTAGCTAGTCACAAGACTCGAAATAAAGACTTAACAAGTGACAGACAAGTCCTCAAATAAACTACTTCTTGACCGAACTGGCAACCCGAACAGTCTGCTAGAACAACAAAGAATGCTAAGGCCTCAATAGCAATGCATATCAAGCGACTGCGACACAGAATCAGGAACTGGAATAAATATAACGACACTAAGTAGGGACCAACTGCAGATCCTCCACAAAAGTTACCAACCTCCCCATTATACTGAATCTACATTTCAGCATAGAAAACCCGACTGTACAATGCACAGAAAACCATACAAAAATTAAGGCAAAGCTATAGCTAAGGACCTGAGATGCTCAGAGTGTCTAAGCACACACAACCTCAGTACAAACTTCCGAAAATTCACAAATCTATACAATTTCTGGTGAACACAGTTCTACCGAACTAACAAGAATAATGAACAGACAATCTGTCCAACCACCAAGCGATCTAGAGCAGACTGAATACTTCAAGGCAGGTGAGGACAAACCCCCCCCTCCCTCGATCCGTGAAGCTACGTGGACAACTGCAGCTCAGAAGCCGGCAGTATAACGAGCCGACAGCGTAATTACCGTAGTTGACATCAAGACAAACTGAGCACATTTTTTATATACCATCTAACAACATAAAGCAAAATAACAATATAACAGATCAAATAATACTATAAAGTCATACATTTACGATTTAGCATTATCGCAAATATAAGCAATATAACAAATTAAATGAATAGGTCAAATACATTATATAAACATAATAATCATGTAAACCCCTTCAGGGGTTGCAACAACACAGCATCTGTTTCTCTCAGACTGACCAACTGCAGGTTCCATCCTTGTCTCCTTTTCCTAGCTCCTTTCGCTTTTTTGTCCTCTCCCTCACTGCTGTCGCTCTGTGTTCTGTTTTCAGTCCTAGAAACACCTTCCTTGTACACTTATCCAAGTTTTTCATTCAACCGTGGTTTCTCTTGGAGGATCCTGTTCCGCACTGTGTTCTGTCCTGAGAATCAGCTTGATCGTCGGTTTTGTGGCGTGTGTGTGTGTGGGTGGTGTGTACTCTACCTAATTGTCCTCACCTAAATTGTGGTTGCAAGGGGTCAGACTCAGCTCCTGGCCCCGCCTCATCACTGATCGCTACTAGGTCTCTCTCTCTCTGCTTCCTGTAGCTTGTATCATACCTCTTTCTTAAAACTATGTTGGGGTCCTGTCTCCACTACATCACTTTCTACGGCTATTCCACTTCCTGACAACTCTAATGACTGAAGAAATACTTCCTAACGTCCCTGTGACTCGTCCTGAGTCTTCAGCTTCCAAATGTGACCCCTGTCCCCTGTGTCCCCTCTCTGGAATATCCTATCTCTGTCCACCTTTTCTTTTCCTCATATCTTGTATGTCGTATAATCATGTCTCCCCTGACCCTTCTGTCCTCCAGTGTCGTCAGTCCGTTTACCATCCTCTCAACCTTTCTCTCGTAAGAACATTCCCTGAGCTCTGGACTAGCCTTGTTGCAAACCTTTGTACTTTCTCTAACTTCTTGACATGTGTGTGTGTGTGTGTGTGTGTGTGTGTGTATGTGTGTGAGTGTGTATGTGTGTGTGTGTGTGTGTGTGTGTGTGTGTGTGTGTGTGTGTGTGTGTGGTGTGTGTGTGTGTGTGTGTTTGTGAGTGTGAGTATGTGTGTGTGTGACTCAACAATCAATATTTGCACCAATAACTCATTACAGTTGTGACCGGGTGTGGAAGTGTGAATTGCTCATTACTCTATAATTTGTTCATGATTGTAGCCATGTATAAACGTAAGTAACCATACTTACAGGATTCATTACCTCTGTAACTTGCTCAGCTATCAAAACTCTGGAGTCCAGTCCCTGGACCAATTACGTACCTCTGTAATCTTTTGACTACCGCCCACAGGATGGGTATGGGGTGCATAATAAACATATTAAACTAACTAATTAAACACATAATAAACAGATTAAACTAAAACACTGGTACCTCTCCAGAAGCTGGGCCTAGTGTGTGACCTTGAGAAGTTGAGTGTGTATTTATTACGACCAGTGGTGTACCACTCTCACCCATATTTACATCAACACAAGTGTATTCTAAGTGATAATGTGTGCACTTGGTAACACTTGTCATACAACAGTTCTCACCAAATTAATAAAGAAAGACAAACAACTGTACTACTCCAGCAGATTCACTGACACAAGAGGAGATATAAAAAAGATCTGGAAAACACTTTCCCAGATTCTGGGGACCCACAAACTGAAAAAAAAACAAGAATATTGTTCTAACTAAACCTCATGAAACACCACTGCATCCCACTGATACAGCTAACAAGGTAAACGACTTCTTCTCAAACATAGGATCTAATCTCGCCAGTAAAATCCCACATACCAATTCCCGTGCCGGGGACTACCTAGATGGAAATTTCCCAGATTCCTTCTATCTTGTACCAACTGAGCCCACGGAAGTCACCGCCATCATAAAGTCACTTAAAAATAACTCGGGGGAATCTGTCTCACGTCCCACCATTATTGTACAAGGAGTGGCCCATGTCCTTTCGCATGCTATTACATTACTTTTTAACAAGTCACTTGAAACTAGCACTTTCCCGACACTACTCAAGACAGCAAGGGTTACACCAATACATAAAGGTGGTGACCCTACAGACGTAAACAACTATAGGCCAATATCAAACTTACCATTGCTATCCAAAATCTTCGAGAAACTCGTGCACAGGAGACTATATTCATTTATAATGTCACAAAACATACTCAACCCCTTCCAATTTGGATTCAGGAAAAATAAAAGCACTATTGATGCAATTATAAAAATGCTAGACCTGCTTTACACAGCATTGGAAAATAAGGAATATCTGCTAGGAATTTTTATTGACCAAAGAAAAGCGTTTGACACAGTAGACCACGGCATCCTACTCCACAAACTTGACCACTATGGTATAAGAGGCCATGCGCTTGCATTTTTAAATCCTACTTTTCTAATAGGTATCAGTATGTCACCATTAAAGACACAGCCTCATCAGTATGGCCACTTGATACTGGAGTTCCGCAGGGAAGTGTCCTTGGACCCCTGCTCTTCCTCATTTACATCAATGATCTTCCAAACATATCCCAACACCTGAAACCCATTCTCTTTGCTGACAACACGACTTATGTCATCTCCCACCCTAATCTTGCCACCCTCAACACCATTGTTAACGTAAAGTAAAAGGACACAAGTGCAACTAATGTGACATTTTATTGTGGCAATGTTTCGCTCTCCAGGAGCTTTGTCAAGCCGATACAAACAGTATATGGACACAGAGGGTTGAACCAGATCTCTGTTATACCAATAATATCTATATTACCTGCACTTAGCTCATCTATCTTATTTCTTAGACTCCTACTATTTGTATAGTAAACCTTAAGGGATCTAGTCACTCGTTGCCCTCTACTACATTTCTTTGTTGATCAATTGATTTGCCATTACTAGCAACTTTATTTTGAATATTGTCTTTTAAACATATCCCTGAGGTATCCCTGTAATAACTGCTGTTTTTAACCCTAATGCTGCAGCCTGATTGTTTCCCACAAACACCCATACCTCTATAATCAATCAGTTTAAATTCTTAGACAAGTCATCAATTACCCTCTCAATTGAATTGGCTAATGCAACCACTCCATCCCCAGAGAGATGAACTCCATCCCTTGCATACATATCACGTTTGCCAAAGAATAGGTCACAGTTATCAATGAATGGGATTGCAAGTTCCTTGCAGTACCTGTCTAGCCAACAATTTATACCAACTGCCCTCGACATCCATTCATTGCCCTCTCCCTTTCTAGGCAAGATGCTACATATGACTGGGATCCCTCCCTTAGACCTAACTACTTCTATGGCTGACTTATACTTATCCAGCAGCTCCTCTCTCCTGCCCTTCCCAATGTCATTACCCCCAGCACTAAGACAGATAATGGGCTTGTTCCCATTACCTGTCATAATATTATCCAACCTGCTGACTATGTCACCAACACTAGCTCCAACCTTTCTGTCTCTTTTACAAAATGCACAGTCCATATATCTTACCTGAGAATTGCCTACTATTAAAATATTCTTACCTTGATTAGCAGGGGAATCAGTGGTATCTTCAACCTCACTAACCACTGAAGTACACTCGTCTTGGAGAAGAGAATCGATTTCCTACCTTCACATCTTCTGTATTAACTCTCCTTATCTTCCTTCTTCCTGAACTGTGAACCACTTGCCACTTAAAGTGGCTGCCACTATCACTGCCAGTGACCATTTCCTCCTTACCAGCTAAATCCTTCTCACACTCGCTCCCAAACTCATCTATGCGAAACTTCAGCCTCCTATTTTCCTCCTGAAGAAGTAGAATCTCCTTCTTCAACACTTGAACCTGAGATTCTAAAACGCTACAACAAGCCATGGTGCTTGGTAACAGCCCACACTAACTCCCAAGAGCTTAGGCAGGTATGACTGCAGGTGACCACTGACCTCAGCGTACTAAGATTAATTCAAAACTCTAAATTGGTACAGATTATGAAGCATATTGGTATTAAGGCTAAGTAACTGCATTATAGTTCGTAAAAAAAAACCAACCTCAACAGAACACATGACCATAACACAAGGCACAGATCACTCTTTGATGTTCCTCGTGTCCATCTCACACTATGCAAAAACTCAATGCACATAAAAGGCCCTAAAATCTGGAATTCATTACCTGTCAATATAAAAGAAACACAACCTGTTTATAAATTCAAGTCTCTTCTCAAAGATTACTTACTCACCTAAACCAAATAAATACTGAATAACTGAACATTATAAATTGTATATCTTAAATGTTTCTCACAATTATATCACATAAATGTTAAACCTAAAACCCAATCTAACTTTATTATTTTTTAAATACACTACCTAACAGAATCACTACCTAACTGAATGCAACCATATGACCTGTCTTTGTAATACTCACTTGTGCTTTATAGTTATCTGTTTACATTAATGTTTTATCACTGATTTCATCATTGCTTAGTAGCAGCGCTGTATAGTCCTTGTGGCTTAGCGCTTCTTTTTGATTATAATAATAATAATAATCATTGCTTAGTTAATCTTAAGTTAATTTTAAGCCAGCCCGTAATGCTATGCATAGTATAAGTGGCTTTGGCATACTGCTCTTATCTGTATTTTTTTGTACCTCTGTATGTGTGCACAAATTGGAAATAAAAATAAAAAAATAAAAAAAAAAAAAAAAAAAAAAATTTAGCAGTGTGAATGATTTTGTTTTGGTACCATACATAGTTTCTATTGAAGTTCCTATATTGGAGTATCACAGGCAAATTTATGACTAGTTAAGATTCATTAGGTAATAGCTGTATTACGTATTTCTATATTTATAGTCTGTTGGGTTAGCATAGGTGCAAATTGTGGGGAATCACAGATATCGAGGGGAGGTCTAGGTTGTTTTTTGTGTGTGTATGATACAAGAGAATAGGCGGTTTTCATGTAGTTAGCTGACGGTGGGGTGTGTCAGGGAAATAAGATGTTTTCTAATGGTAGTTTTGAAAGTAATGAATGTGTCTGCAGTTCTAGAGTTTTCAGGTAGGGTGTTCCAGATTTTAGGCCTTTTTATGTACATTGAATTTCTGTATTGGTTTAGTCGGACATGGGGAATGTCATAGAGATGTTTGTGTCTGGTGTTATGCCTGTGGGTCCTGTCACAACTATCAAGAAAGTGTTTTAGGTCAGGGTTAATATTGAAATTTAAGGGTCTGTAAATGTAGGTTGCACAGTAGTAACTGTGGATGTTCTAAACAGTAAGTTTAGAGCTATGAAGAGTGGGAGAGGGGGTGTTGTCTGGAATTGGATTGCATGATTATTCTTACTGCAGCTTTTTGTTGGGTTATTATTGGCTTTAGGTGTGTTGCTGCAGTTGATCTCCAAGCACAAATAGCATAAGTGAGGTAGGGATAAATGAGTGAATGGTATAGTGTGAGAATGGCAGATTGTGGCATGTAGTAACGTATCTTGGAGAGGAACCCAACCACTTTGGATACTTTTTTTTTTTTGTTATATGTTGGATATGGATGCTGAAATTCAGGCTGCTGTCCAGATGCAGGCCTAGGAATTTGCCCTCATTATGTCTGGCAATAAGAGTGTTGTCGATCTTAATGTTAAGTTGTGCAACACCATAGAAGGCTTTGTCAATGTTAAGTGTAAGTGTATTGCTGTCATCCAAGTAGATATTTTGAGTAGCTCCTCATTAACAATGGTGATGAGGGTGGCAAGATTTGGGTGGGAGATGACATAAGTGGTGTCGTCAGCAAAGAGAATGGGTTTCAGGTGTTGTGATACGTTGGGAAGATTACTGATATATAAGAGGAAGAGCAGGAAACCTAAAAAACACTTCCCTGTGGTACTCCAGTATCAAGTGGCTGTGTTGATGAGGTACATAAAAACTTACCACCTTTTAGGTACAAAAAAGCTTCACAAGTACTGTCACCAATAACTGCAACACTCTTTAACAAATCCATCGAATCCTCCACCTTCGCAGCAATTCTCAAAATAACGAATGTCACCCCGATCCACAAAGGTGATCAAGCGGACTTGAATAACTATAGACCAATTTCTAACTTACCTCTGATCTCTAAAATCTTTAAAAAATTAATTCATAGACAGTTGCCCTCCCTTGGGTTCCACAAATACAAAATCCCTGCATTTAGTTCAGGAAAAATAAAAGCCAAATGGGCTTTATATAATGCTAGTATATTATACATGCCTCGAAAAGAAAAAATCCCCGGGGAATTTTTCATTGATTTGTAAGCTTTTGATACTGTCGACCATGATTTGCTCCCAAAATAAATTAACACGCTATGGTATAAGAGGGCACCCCTCAATTTTACCTAAAGTCATCCCTTAGTAACAAAACCCAAATATGTGTACACAAATGGAGCAAACTCCCCCACTAAACCCCAATTACATGGGTTTTACCAAAAGGAAGTGTCCCGGCCCACTCCTCTTTTTCATTTACATCAATGACCTCCCCGAATGCATACAAAAACTAAACCCTATTTTTTGCAGATGAACAAATCGTCTTCTCTCACCAAAAACCCAGTCATAGGGCCAACATGTTAATGCCGAATTGCAAAAAAATATTCCTGGTGAGCAAGCTTCCCCTCAATATGCCCAAAAACCCTTTTTCTTTCAGTTTGGGAAAACAGAGCTGCAAATGTTCCACTTAACATAATGCTAAACGGATTCCCCATCACAAGACTCAAGAGGGAAATTCCTGGGAAATTCCCCTTGAAGTACCCCTAAAATTTTCCAACACATTACAAAAATTTCCAAGAAAATCTCAAAGACAGAGGCAACTTCAAAAGCGGACTATGTTCCGCAATAAAACCTCCCTGCCCGTATCATTCACTCTCTCCCTTTTATCTCCATAAGGGATTTGTGCAGGGGTCAAAAATTAAATCACCTAAGGCCAACAATAATTCCCAGCAAAAGTGCAGTCAGAATAAAAAATTCCCACTCCCGACAGCAACTCCCCCAAATTTCAAGTCAAAAAATGCTAACCGTAAAGAACACATACTTACTATGTGCCTACTCACACATGAACACCTTAACAGGTCAGAGACCATAACACAAGACACACATCTTTTTTTGATGTACCCCATGTCCAAATCCAGTGTAAAAACGCAAACACAAAAAGGGCCCCCAAAAAATTTGGAATTCATTACCGAAAATCCCAAAGTAACCCGGTCTAAACATCTTTTAAAGACTCTTCTCAAAAAAACTTCTCACCCAAACTAAATACCAACTTTAATTTACCCAAAAAAACTCCCCGTTACCTCAATTTAAAAATTCAAAACGTGACGCCCCCAAAAATTATTCGTTGATTAAGTATTACATTAAGTTGCCATAACCTTGGCACGTAGTGGCTCCTTTTCACTGCAATCATTTTTATAGTTTCATAAACTCAATGAATCTTGCAAGGAAATAAAAAAATTTATTTATTTTCGATACATCTAACAATTTCATTTAGACCTGCTTGGAAAATGTTCCTAACGAAAAATACTTTAATCCCCCAGAATAAATGTTAAAAAAATCTCAGGTTTATCTTGTAAGTAGTTGGTTGGTTAAGTGTTTAAATTTTAAAGATGCACGAAAAGGGCTTTAAGGGGCATGATAAACCCCTTCACCACCAGAAAGATAAAGATAAAAGTAAAAATGCTTTTTTGACAAATTAATTGGGTTTTACAGAGGAATATAATATTGGGTGTACAGCCAAAAGCCCCCTTTTTAGCAGGCATTTCGGGCAAACTTAAAGATTAACTTTAAAATTATAAGGCAATAATACTAATTCATTGGTCATTAGATGGTTACAGCGAGTCAAAAGAACTTTATTTCATCGGTAATGCTACATGGTTTTTTAAGTCTGTGAGACTTTTTATCAGGTCCCTGCAAACATTATGTGACCTCCTGGCACCCTTGATTTTCCCTAAAGAAACCTTTCCTGTATTATTCTCACTGAAACCCGGCTTAAGCGGAACCAATTGTATCTACCCCAGGGATACACGGCAATCCACAACTGCAGGACCATACCAAGTGGGGGAGGTATTGCAATCTATTATTTCTAACGAACTCTCTTGGTATAACACACTGCTTTAGTGATGAATACGGAGAATACATTTTTTGCAAATTTTACTGCAAAAAACCTAAGAATTCCTATTACAATGGGTTTGCTATTTACCGGATGCCCCCATACAAACATCCCTAATTTTAGTGATAATAAAAATTTAAAAGACACAAATAATAAAAAAACGAATTGAACAAGCACCCCCCTACTCCTAGCCGGAGACTTCAACATCACCTTGGCCTAACAGATGACCAACCAGCAACAGATTTCATGAACGATATGAACAGTACACTTTTTATGCCATAAATAACCAAACCAACCAGGCTGTCAGAGACAACTGCAACCATAATTGACCATATATGGACCAATATACTAGCCCCACTTAGTCAGGGATAATCCAGACATCACTACTGATCACTACCCACCTTCCCCCTAACAAACATTGTTTAAAAAACCCCTTGAATACAACAAATTTCTTTTAGAATTCATGATGAGGCCTCAATAAGTAACTTCACAACAGAGTATGGACAGCTGACTGGCTTACAAAATTTCCCCAATGCCAATGGTTTCGATTATTGGATTTACATATTTTTTAAAAAAATTTCTTAGACTATATAACAAACATTTTCCCATAAAAATGAAACGAATAAATGGCTAGGGTTGCCCATGGCTAAGAGCATACTAAGGTCTCTTGATAAAAAACATCAGTACGAAAGCAACATAGGCAGGGTTTAATGCACAGAGATATTGTTAAACACTATGCATCAGTTCTCACCAAACTGATAAGAAAGGCCAAGCAATTATACTATTCCAGCAGATTCGCCGAAAAAGAGGAGATTAAAAAAAAAAAAAGACCTGGAAAACACACTCAGATTCTAGGCCCCCAAAAATCGAAAAAAAACCGGGGATATTTTTTTTTAACTAAACCAAATGAATACAATTCAGCCTACTGAATAGCCAACAAGATAAAGCCCTTCTCAACAATAATGGCCCTAATCCCTAGGCATAATGAGGCTCTCTTTGCTTTGAAACCCACTATGTAAATACAAAATCTCAATGTACATTTGCAAAGACAAAAAAAAATAAAAAAAAAAAAAATAAATTGGATAAAACCTCGCCAGTAAAATTTCCAGGTACCAGCGCCCGAGCAATACTACAAAGGAAATTCTCATCCTCCTTCTTCTTGATCCCGACCCACCGAAGTCGCCTGATTTTAAATCATTTAAAAAAAAAAAAACAGAGAGCCTGTCTAAGTTCACCATTTTTATCAAGCGAGGGGGTCTGCCCTTTTTGCTTTTTTCTTACTTTTTTAAACCCCAAAAAAAACAAGCACCTTCCGAACTTCAAGACGCAAGGGTCACCCAAAATACAAAAGGGGTACCCCCAATGTAAAAATAAGGCCAATATAAAATTTACCTTTACTACCCAAGATCTTCAAAAAAATCATGCACAAGCGATTATATTTTTTTAAAAACGCACAAAGTACTCAACCCTTCCCAAATTTGATTCGGGAAAAAAACAAAAGCACAAAAGAAATAGAAAAAAATGCTAGACCTACACTGTCTGGAAAATAAGGATATGCTTTAGGACTTTTTACTGACCTAAGGAAAGTTTTGATACAGTAGCCACGGCACATGTCCCAAACTTGACCATTTTGGTTTTAAAAGGCCCGCACTTACATACTTCAAAAATTTCCCCCACTAACAGGATCAGTTGCTCCATTAAGGACACAAAACCCCATCAACCGGCCCCCCTATATGGAGTGGCCCCGGGGGAAATGTCTTGGGCCCCGCTCTTCCTTATACGTCAAAGCTTCTAAAGTATCACAACACCTGAAACCAATTCTCTTTGCTGACGAAAAGACTTTTGTCATCCCCACCCAAAACTTGCCCCACCAAAAACCATTGTTAACGAAGGCTCCTAAAAAATATCAGCCCGGATGCTGCCAATAAAAATTTCCAAAAAATGACAAAACCATCTTTTCGTTTGGAATTAGTTTAATAGTTTATTATGCACCCCCCTACCCCTCCCGTGGGCGGTAAAATCAAAAGATTACAGAGGTACATAAGGGGCCAGGGGTGGGGTCAAAAATTTTGATGCTGGAAATTCAGAGGTAATGAAATTACCATTTACAAAAGGGAAAGAACTCACAAATTTCAAAGGGAATGAACTCCAGTAGGTTAGTCACAATCATGACAAAGTTACAAAGGTATTTCCCCCGATTACAGAGGGACACAAAGGGTCCCGGGGCCGGGGTCCAAAATTTTTATGGCTGAACTAGGTACAAAGGGAATGAATCACAAGTTACAAAGGGAATGAACT